>JACXGJ010002601.1:0-63522 GCA_016801105.1 Esox niger | reverse complement strand
TGACCTAAGATTGATGGGTGGCATCTTGCCACACCCCTTTTAACTATAATAAATACGAGCTGTTCATGTAATTTACTTTAGAGGCTCCTCGAATGATTATTCTGTAAGCATTTGACGCGTCTCTCTATTTGCAAATAAACTGCTAATTGTGCCAAGAGAATTTTGTCTCTGTCTTACTCCTTTGAGTGTCTATCGATGACATTTCCATCACACAGTTTATCCACAACTTTTTGACATAGCAACCACATGTTAATACAGTGGCTCTCAAAATTATTCACCCATTTTTCACATATTATTGCGTTACAGCATAAAATAGAGTTAAGTCGTTTTTTGATCAATTGCCACTGATCAACACAAAAAAGACCATGATGTCAAAGTGAAAAATATAATCTACAAATTGTTCTAAACAATTACCGATACCAAACAGAATATAATTGATTGCTTAATTATTCACTGCTTTTATTAACGGGAAAAGCGCACAAGTGGCATGGATACAACAGATCAGACCTGGAATGAGCCATCTTACTGCAAACAGTAGTACAAAGAAGGTGGAAGACATGTGCAATGGTTAAGATCAGGATCCACATGGATTATGCAAGGGAGTCCAAGCAGTAACCAAGCGTAAAGCAAGCAACTTATTATAGGAAATACAAAATAACTTATGGAATAGACAGATATCCCAGAAATAGTTGTAGTACCCCCAGGGATGCCGACAAGAATCCCAGGGCCCAGGACAGAATTGAATGTTTAGGACCCAATTAATTATATTATGGGCCAAAAAAAAGGTCATGAACCTTTAATTGTTTAATGTATTAATTCATAACTAGGCCACATTCAAATCTCTTTGTTTTTAACACAGGTAATTAATTATGTCACATCTTTTCAATTCACTACCTACTCAGGCCCAATCAGCCTTTACTTAACTGCTACACATATTTTGACATTCTCTTTTAAATGTGTCCTTCCGTTCATGTGCGCCTAGATTTGTAGATAGACAAATCTATGTTGGTAAAACTGAAAATGTTTATAGCTGCACTAGGTAAACAATTACAGCATTTTGCAATTACTCACCAGTCAGAACACATCCACTCCAATGCCCAAAAGAGAATGAAGTGAATGAAGAGAAAATATGATTTCGACTACCTGTTCCAAAAAAAGTGCCATCTCAGAGTTCAAGGCGCTTTTTAGCCTTGCTTACATTAGCCCCCCCCCCCCACCGTCACAGAAAATACTGGGTACTGAATGCTAGAAGCACATTTTGAAGCGCATGCCTATAATCAAACCTGATCATAATTTGCGATCGGATATATAGATGAATAGATCAGGGCCTAACGACGCCACTGGCTTAGGGTTCCTGGTAGCGAGCTATAGAGAGTTGGTCTAAAGTTGCCGTTTTGACTGACTGTTGTCCTGGTCTGTAGCTGCCATTATAGTTTCTTACAGTAAACTTTGCTCCATATAGCATACTTACGCTATATACATCATCCAGGTAAGACGCTTGTTCACAAAATAAGTCAAGAAGGGAAGCTCGTCTTGCCGAAGGCGATGTGCTAGAACGGGAGTGGCTGGGAAGTTGCGACATGCTCCAATTATTCTTCACTTACATTCCACTAGATTGAACGTCTGTTTTTTCTGAAGATATCTTACCTAGAAACAGCTTTAACAAAGTTATGTTGGCGCTGGGGTAAGAGTATCACTCTGATTGACTGTTGGTGTTAGGGTATCATTCTGATTGGCGGCAGTTCATCATAATGTTTTTTGGAAAGGATAGAAAAAGGTGCAGTGGTCTCTTAATTTTTTCCGGAGCTGTATATACACTCCGTGCACAATTATTAGGCAAGTGAGTATTCTGATTGTATCATTATTTCTATGCACATTTTCCAACATATAAACTTAAATTCTGATTGGATTTAATCATTTTCAGGTAAAGGTTATTGGTGTAATGAGGGATGGTGTGGCAACAGTCAATAATACCTAATATCAAGGTGTGCATAATTATTAGGCAGTTTCATGACCTCAGGTAAAATGGGCAAAAAAAAGAGATTTAACAGACACTGAAAAGTCCAAAATTGTAAAATGCTTATCAGATGGAAACAAGACTTGAAATTGCTAAACTATTGAGGCGTGACCACCGAACAGTCAAAGTTATGGGCTGCTATCATAAAGATGAGTTGGACCTTTTCGGATTGGAGAGGGACTGAAACTCAACTCCCAAAGCTATTGCTCAGTTTCTGGAAGATACTTTATTCAAACAGTGGTACAGGAACAAGTCCTTAGCATTCAAGAAGACCATGATCTCCACTGCTTGGCTAGCCAGCAATGGTAAGGCAAATACCAGGAAATGAAAGCTGAAATTCTGAACTCTTGTCTCATACTCATCATTTGATCTTAAACCCAAATGTCATCAGCGGCCAACTAAATTAAAGGAATTTGCCTTGCCGTTCCAATAATTTTGGAGGGGACTGTACAAAATACCAGCGACACACTGCAGCTAAAATGACGGTAGGAGGAAATATTTTCCATATTGAGTGTTGCCAGGTCAGGTGTCTTTACTACAAAATTTGAGTATTTTTCATGGGCTTGGACGGGTCGGTTTTTGGAGCAGAATTCAGATTATGGTCAATGAAATCTGTCTACCTTGCATACAGGACCATATGGATCCAAACATTGCAGGGATGAGTAATGTCGAAAAAAACTGGTGGATCCTAGTTTTCTTTTACACCCAAGCATGTCAAAATATTCCATGAAAACGAATAACCTCAAACTACATATAATCCGCATAACCTTTTTTTTTCTTTTCAGATGGCTTTTATTGGCCCAAAATTACAGATGGTTTTTAAAGAGATCGCGAGACAAACGAAAATGACTGTTGAAAACAACAATAGATTAGGTATTTACTATCACCGAAAACAATAGGCTATATATGCAATATCTAGAATATAAATTATATAATGAACATATTTGAGTTACTAACAATATTAATATATGAGCATGAAGACGCTGCATCAGCGACAGCAGCAGAGCCTTGAACAGCTGAATGAAGTTGAGGGAGATTAACGATGTAGCGTCAAGGCAAGGTTGGTGAAAAAATTACTTGACAAGGCAGTAATAAATACAGCTCTCTTTTGTATTTTTGTGCAAGTCTATATTAACAAGTACCTAGCATAACAAAATTTGACAACAATTATATTGACTGTGATTAATAATAGAGCAGATGGGTGATTTAATATTTATTTTATATTACATGATAATAGTTCTAGTTTATGATATGTATAAACATATTGCTTGCATTTTTGGTTGATATTTGGGAAGATATTGTAGCGTGCATTAGCTGCTCAAGTGGACATGGACAACAGGCCAGATTTAACACAATAATAGTTGTCTTTATCAAGTGTGCCACCACATTATATAAAGTATTTCACAGAGGGGTGTCTGGTGGAGTGGGGTAGCAACTTTGCCTAATAGTGACTGAACCAGTGAAGAAGACAGGCTAAGCTGTAGCACACCATAGTCATATTGTATCAAATTAAAGTTAATTCCCCAACAACAAAGTGGTGGTTGATGAAAATGATGATTGGCTAGTTAACTTTGGAAAACCACTAGCCATGATGGCAGGTGAGCAAAATGTTCATGTCAAGGGCTGACTATGTGGCCTATAGTTTGTGGACACCTGACCATCACAGCTGTATGAGCTTGACATCCCATTCCAAACCCATGGGCATTAATATGGAGTTGGTCTCCCGCAGCTGTAACAGCTGCCACTCTTCTGGGAAGGCTTTCC
This sequence comes from Esox niger, assembly GCA_016801105.1. Taxonomy (NCBI): domain Eukaryota; kingdom Metazoa; phylum Chordata; class Actinopteri; order Esociformes; family Esocidae; genus Esox; species Esox niger. Next base: position 59,741 of record JACXGJ010002601.1, on the reverse strand, counting down.
ACAAGAATTGTGTGTCTCTGAGAATATGTGCCTATTCAGTCAAAAGAGCATTTGTGCGGGCAGGTACTGATGCTCTTTTGACTGAATAGGCACATATTCTCTTAGACACACAATTCTTGTGGAAAGCCTTCCCAGAAGAGGCTTGCAATCGCCGTTCCAGTTCATCCTGAAGTTGTTCAGTGGGTTTGAGGTTTGGGCTCTATACTGGCCACTCGAGTGCCTCTACACCAACCTTGTCGAACCATTTTTATACGGATCACACTTTGTGCACAGTGTCTGGAACAGCAAAAGGCCTTCCCCAAACTGTGGCGGTGTGCTTTACACCACTCCAGCCGACGCGTGGCATTGCACATGTTGACGTGAGACTAGCAAACAGCTGCTCGGCAATGGAAATCCATTTTTTGAATCTCCCAACACACAGTTCTTGTGCTGATGCTACTTCCAGAGGCAGTTTGGAATTCTGTGGCAAGTGATGCAATAGATGATAGGCAACGGCAATGCTTTCAGCACTCAACGACTGCTCTGTGAGTTTGTGTGGTTTACCATTTTGTGTCTGGGCTGTTGTTGCTCCCAGACGTTTCCACCTCACAATTATAGCACTTCCAGTTCACCTTGGCAGATCTAGAAGAGCAGATCTAGAAGGGCAGAAAATACACAAAATGACTTTGACAGCAGTGCCATGTTTAAAGTCACTGGGCTCTTCATTATGGCCCATGGGACTGTGTTTGTCAGAGATTTCATGGCCATGTGCTGGATTTTATGTACCTGTGAGCAATTTGTGTGACTGTGACACCTTAACTCAATAATTAGTAGGGGTGTCCACATGCTTTTGTCCATATATTGTACGTTTGTAGTTTGCTATGTATTTCAAAAGCAACCACTATGAATATATAACATTAATGTTCAGGATGTGTACCAGTGCGTTGACAAACTAATACAGTGATGTCCTTGTACTGTTGGCTAACATAATTTGGCTTAATAATAGCATGTATTATTATTATTGGGTTTGCTATTAACTATAGACTTAAAGCTTGCCAACTATCCCAGCCTGAGGAATATGTACAGTGGGGAGAAAAAGTATTTGATACACTGCTGATTTTGCAGGTTTTCCTACTTACAAAGCATGTAGAGGTCTGTAATTTTTATCATAGGTACACTTCAAATGTGAGAGACGGAATCTTTAACAAAAATCTAGAAAATCACATTGTATGATTTTTAAATAGTTAGTGCAGTCTCCCAGCTTTATTTTGAGGGTATTCACATCAAACTTGGAGGAAGGGTTTAGGAACAACAGTGCTTTTTATTATGTAGCCCCCTCTTTTTCATGGGACCAAAAGTAGTATGACTCAAAAGGTGTTTCTTGGACAGGTGTGGGCTATTCCTTCGTTATTTCTTCATCAATTAAGCAGGTGAAAGATCTGGAGTTGATTCCAGGTGTGGCGTTCACATTTGGAAGCTGTTGCTGTGAACCCACAATATCCAGTCAAAGGAGCTCTCACTGCAAGTGAAACAGGTCATCCATAAGCTGCAAAAAAATCCATCAGAGAGATAGAGATAGCAGGAACATTAGGAGTGGCCATAACAACAGTTTGGTTCATTCTGAGTGAAAAATAACCCACTGGCAACATCAGTGGTGGATGATCATAGGATCCTCTCCATGCTAAAGAAAAACCCCTTCACAACATCCAACCAAATGAAGAACGTTCCACAAGGTGCAAACCATTTATTAGACTCAAGAACAGAAAGGCCAGATTAGACTTTGCCATAAAACATCTAAAAAAGCTTTGGACAGGCAAACTAAGATCAACCTGTACCAGAATGAGGGGAAGAAAAAAGTATGGAGAAGGCCTGGAATGGCTCATGAGCCGAAGTATACCACATCATCTGTAAAACATGGTGAAGGCAGTGTAATGGCATGGGCATCCAATGGCACAGGATCGCATGTGTTTATTGATGATGTGACAGAAGTAATGGGATGAATTCTGAAGTGTAAAGGGATATATTGTCTGCTAAGATTCAGCTAAATTCGGTGAAGTTGATTGGATGGCGCTTCACTTTACAGATTGACAATGACCCAAAACATACTGCAAAAGCAACCCAGGAGTTTTTTAAGGCAAATAAGTGGAATATTCTGCAATGGCCGATTCAATCACCTCATCTCAACCTGACTGAGCATGCATTTCACATGCAGAAGACAAAACTTAGGGCAGAAAGACCCACAAACAAGTAATAAGTGAAAATAGCTGCAGTAAAGCCCTGGCAAAGCAAAACAAAGGCGGAAACCCAGTGTTTGGTGATATTGGTATTCCAGACCTCCAGCAGTCATTGCCTGCAAAAGATTATTGACAAAGTATTAATCTCCTAAGACCTGAGCTTTGATGATGGATGCATTTTTTATTTCTCTTAGCTATTTGGGATTGGTGATACGTGATACGTATGCGTGTACTGACGGTTACGCAAGGGTCCCAGTTTGGGGGTTTGAAAAAGTGGTCACCCTATCCTTGGTTGTTCTTGTGGAGGAAACAGAAGGAGACAGAAACAAACTCACAATTCACACATGCACACACGTTCTACTAAAATGATTAATCACAAAGATTGAGCAATCAATCCTGTCTTGATGATTATTGAAGCAGTTTTCTGCATCACTTGGGAGTGTCTGTCTCAGATTATTAAATAGTTTCCCGTTAGTCACGTTAGGGTGATTTTTAACAGGCCCCAGTAAGCCGGATAATTTTAAAACCATCACAGGGGACTTTTGTGGAGCAAACAATTCGACCTTCGAGAAAGTGTGGAAATCACAATTGATTGGTAGAATTGTTACCAGGTTGAGCCTGGGAACATCTTGTTACATTTTATTGCATGAACTTCCGATACAATACATTTTTGGAAGACTTCGCTGAATTCATCAGCCCAATCTTTTATTTGTTTATTTGTCATTTGCCTTTATTCATGATCTGTCATCGAATGTAAGATAAATGAGGGCTATCTCTATTAATCACTTTTTAATGGCATTTGAGTGGAATTTTACCATATGATGTTGCTGTACTATAGGACTGAGCAAGCTCATATCGGAAGTTCAAGTCTAATTTCACTCTGAGTGAACAATGAAGCGTTTTCTAATTAGATGAGTAAGAACTCTGAGGCGACTATCACAGGGAACAACGTCAAAGACTGAGATGTTGCTGCAGGGAGAAAATGTACTTACTTTTTATTTTGAGTGTGTACAAGGGCAAACCAGACATTGGCCCTGACATTTCAACACACTGGTCCATTTTGTTAAAGATTTTGGTATAGTTGAACAGACCTTCTGGGCAACAAATGAAACAGCCCATCTGGCATTTGCCCAAAATGTGTCAGCCTGTCCTTACACACACACACACACACACACACACACACACTCAACCAAACATGTCCTTAGTCACTGCATTATTTCAAATCCGTAGTGCTGAAATACAGGGCTTAAGGACATTATCCGTCACTGTCCAAATACTATATATGCAGCCTCTCCAATCACAATGTCGTATTCAGTGTCTGACCAACACAGACTAATGACTATTTTTAACATGTTAACTCGAGGAGCAGTAAACACAGGAGTCATGGTTGAACTCAGATCAGCTGTGCTCTATTCTGTATCTCTCCAACAATTCACAGAGACAGGCTGGACAACTAGAGTTTCAAATCCTTTTTTAACCCCTAATGAAAGTTTGGCAAACATTTCCATATATCGTGACTAATTCTGATTCTTGTTTGATGACTGCTATAGCTGAATATTGGCTCACCTCCTGACCCATCACACCAGTCCATTTCATTGAACACATCACACAATACTTATGTCCAATGGTGTCGTTGTGCCGGGGGTCCTGGGTCTTTTTAATGAGTAGCCCCAGATCTCAAAATGACCAAATATATATATATATATATATATATATATATTTCTTTTTAAATAGCCCCTGATATATTCCTTCATAATAATCCCGATCACGCATTACGATAATGTTAGAATTTTCCCTGAAGCATGTACATTCTAAACCTTGTACTTTCTGTCCCTGGGGGGGCTAAGCCCTACATGTATTGTGATCCTAGCAATGCCTCTGCTTATGTCACAAGAAAAATGATGGATTCATGACAGCTTTGATTTGGAACTAGAGAAGATGCACAGTCCAGCACGCACACACTTACACACACGTACACTCACATTTGCTGAATTTCAGAGGTGGGGCAACTGCGTGGTGTAGGCTCTCCAAACAGATTCCACACAGTGTGTGAAAGTTGTGACAGGTGCTGGGAGAGGAGAGAGAGAGGACTGAAGATGATAAAGAGAGCGAGAAGAGGAAAGGGCAGCAGATATATGAAAAGAGAGAGAGGAAGGTGAAAGTGTGTAAACAACCTGGAAGATCCAGGCTGAATTTCCTTGCAGCAGCCAAAGAGGTAGCTATTGCAGAACATTTTATTTTTATCTGAAGAACTTAATATGACAGTGTCTGAATTCTACTTTCCCGTGATTATAACCTCCTGTCTTAGATTAATGTATCTGAGTTTCATTCAATATTTCCAACCAGTCTCAAATAAAACCTATGACCTGTGGCACAACTGTAGCAACAAAAGTGCCCCATTATTTGATGTTTTAAATATGCCATGTGGTGATATATTTTAGCTGTCAAATTCTGCAAAACATTGAACCAAAACGCAGTGCTTGATTGGAGATTTATGGTAAAGATTAGATGAATCTTTATTATTAATTGTTTAAAGCCTAATTGCCTCAAGCTAAATAAACAAGTTTTTAAAGAGTTATAATAAATATACATGTTGTGGTGTTGAGAATTAAAACACTTTGAAGCATTTTGTTTAAAATTCTAAATGCCTGGATGTGTTTAAACATGTTTAGATCCTAAACACTGGCATTTATCCTAGGCTATATTTCAGTTTTCCATATAAAACAAGGTTTGGTTTTTATTGATGGCACATCACAACAGACTTTAAAATTATGTTTGTTCAGCTGAGGAAAGCATTCATACATTAATCGAAAACCAACCACTGGGGGCAATAATGGAATAGTGGTTTGCTAGGGTTTGTTGTTTGTGATGAAAAATGTGTCATTAAACAGTCAACTTTGATTACATTTGGTTAAATTGCAGTGCCATTAAAAGTCTGGTGGTCTTATTCAAGACCACCAGGCAAAATCCCAATAGGTGTATGCTGTGTTGATTGGCTCCCACAGGAAGTAGAAATGTGTTTATTTTGATAAATTTTTAAATGTGTTCAATCTCCACAAAAATATTTGGTGAGCTGCTGTCTCGTATTGTGATTAGTGTTTGTGTAATCACACTTGCAGTTCAAGAGTTTATACTAGTAAAGCAGGTAAACAACTGCCTTACCCATTTCTTACAAACATCTATATTTGCATTAAGTGGAGTACTTTGCAAAAAGTAAAATTTACACATGAAGTAAAAAACAAGTAAAGAATGCAACAACAATAAACAAAATAAACCAGCAATATTACTTATACAAAAGATGCCAAGTAGTTAAAAGTTTATTTCAGGATACTTTTACTAGACGCTAGTATGCTTCTGGCACCAGAACTGCTCCATTTTGTAAACAAAATCAACCCCCTATTTGCATAAATATTTCCCTTTATTACTGCTACAAGATACGTGTCAAATAATCCAGTTTCAGTAATGCAATCATTCAACATAACATATTCAGAGTAAAGGTTCAGTCAAGTTTGTGTTAATCAAACTAATAAATATTTGGAAATACATCTTTATTACCTATAAAAACACAGTCAGTGAAGCTGATGTTACAAATATTCCTAGGCTACATGCAAAAATATCATAATGAGATTAGACTGAAGTGTAAAATGTAAATGTGAATGTAATTAAAATGGAGCTTGAAATGCAAAAAAGGTGAAAAGGTGACTATTACATTTCTCTGCAATTATTTTTTAGACTTCCCATAGCAAGCTAGAGTGAAAGTTACACTTTGAAAATTCAGTGCAATTGGACAGGATAAATAAAGAGAAGTCATACAGTGGATATATAAAGTCTACACACCCCTGTTAAAATTGCAGGTGTTTGTGATGTAGAGATATTAGACAAAGATAAATCATGTCAGAACCTTTTTCACCTTTAAATTGAAAAACAAACTGAAATATTTGAGTGAAAATAAATAATACTCATAATAACCTGGTTGCGTAAGCGTGCACACCCGTAAACTTTGTTGAAGAACCTTTTGATTTTATTACAGCACTCAGATTGGAAGAACATGTCCTGTGCACAGCCCTCTTCAGATCACCCCACAGATGTTCAATTGGATTCAGATCTAGGCTCTGGCTGGGCCATTCTAAAATGTTAATCTTCTTCTGGTGAAGCAATGCTTTTGTGGATTTGGATGTGTGCTTTGGGTCGTTGTAGTGTTGAAAGGTTAACTTCACGCCTGAAGGTTTTGTGTCAAAATTGCCTGGTATTTGGAACTGTTCATAATTCCCTCCACCCTGACAATGGCCCCGCTTCCAGCTGAAGATAAAACAGCCCCAAAGCATGATGCTACCACCACCATGCTCCACTGTGGGTATGGTGTTGTTTGGGTGATGTGCAGTTTTTTTGCGCCAGACATACCTTTTGGAATTATGGCCAAATGGTTCAACCTTGGTTTCATCACACCATAACACATTTTCCCACATGCTTTTTCAGACTTGATGTTTGTTTTTGCAAACTTTAGCCAGGCTTGGGTGTTATTCTTTGTATGAAAAGGCTTCCGTCTTGCCACCCTACCCCATTGGCCAAGAATATGGGAGATTGTTGTCACATGTAGCACACAGCCAATACTTGCCAGAAATTCCTGCAGCTTCTTTAATGTTTCTGTAGGCCTCTTGGGAAGCCTCCCTGACCTATTTTCTTCTCGTCTTTTCATCAGTTTTGGAGGGACATCCAGTTCTTGGTAATGTCTCTGTTGTGCCATATTTTCTCCACTTGATGATGACTGTCTTCACTGTGTTCCATGGTATAGCTACTGCTTTTGAAATCCTTTAGTACCCTTCTCTTGACTGATATTCCAATGAGATCCCTGTAATGCTTTGGAAGCTCTCTGCGGACCATGGCATTTGCTCTGAGATGCAACCAAGATAATGTCAGGAAAATCCTACTAGAACAGTTGAACTTTATTTGTGATTTACCAGAGTCACTTTAAATGATGGCAGGTGTGTAATGACTTCTATTTAACATACTTTGAATGTGATTGGTTAATTCTGAACACAGCAACATCCCCAGTTATAAGAGGGTGTGCACACTTATATGACCAGGTTATTGTAAGGTTATTATTTTTCCCCTTCAAAGATTTCAGTTTGTTTTTCAATCAAATTGTTCTCATTATAGGTCACATTAAAAGTGGAAAAAGTTCTGATTTATCTTTGTCTCTCTCTTTTACATCACAAGAACCTGGCATTTTAACAGGGGTGTGTAGACTTTTGTGTCCACTGTATATAGTTTCTACCTGTTTACTATATTGCTGGAAGGACCTTCTCGTAATTGTTTTTTATTATTATTTGGACTATGACTAAGACTAAACATGTCAAAATGGCTATAATCCAGCATATCGCATATTTTAAATTAAATGTTTCTCATGAGGCAACCGCACAGAATGTCACCTTTTTTATAATGACAATTTAATAATTTCATGTATTCAGGAAATTGCATTCTGGAACTTAACTTTTAACTACTAGGTATAGCTACATTAAATGGGGTACTTTACAGAATGTATACATTTGTTAAAACTAAGACTGACTTTAAATTAATAGTTCTGTACTGTCCCCTCATTGTTGCTTCCACTGCAAAAATACATGTATAAGGGAGTGCATTGTCTCTTGCTCTCTACCTCTGTTTCTCATGGTTGGTACACTTTCTGTTACACAGGGTCCAGCTTGTGTTTTTAACTGAAGTCCTACACCCTGAGAATTCCATTCATTTACATAAAAAAAATATATACATTATAACATCACAGGAAACTGAAGGCAGCCGCCAGAGTGAAAGGCTGAGAAGTTCTTAGTTGTATATGTGATGCACATTACCAGCTCATTGGGTGCACTGCTGAATGATCGATGTGTGTGTGAATACCACTTTAGTTTGAATGTGTGTCCTTCTCTAATCATCAATTGTTTGAACTTCAGTGGCAGCCGTTGCAAGCGAGGTCGATGTACCAGTCCCGGTCCCGTCCCGGGGTTTGGAACGCGGCTGCATCATAGCCTCAGTGTTGTGCTCAGGCTTGACGAGCAGGACGTAACACTTGGGCAGGAAGATGCAGGCTAGCAGACCAAAGCTGGAGGCCAGGATGGCAAAGATCTGCACAGCTACCATGAACTTACCACGTGTACTGAGATAGGCCGGGACGAAGGAGATCCACACGATGAAGAAGACCAGCATGCCGAAGGTCATGCTCTTGGCCTCACTGAAATCAAGAAACAGAGCGTTGAACACAACTAGGCCATATTTACAAACATTTTTAAAAAATGTAGTATTTGCTGTTACAACACACATACACCAAATTAGCATTTTTAGTTTTCTGTTACAAATAATAGAATTTTACATTGTAGGCGGTCCAACACGATAACGTGGCACAAGATAGTCCCATGCTAATCTCACCAGTTTATTATTTCTTGTCTTAGATTATAATATCAAAGATCTTAGACTGTAAAATATTTCCATTAACCCATGACATTTCTTTGATTTTGCAAAGGGTTGTTATTTCCTTAGTCAGGAGTATAGCTTTCCCCCCCTACCCTCAGATGGGGAGGTTTGCAAGGTGCCAACATATGCCAGATTATCTGATTAACATCTGCAATGTAGCATTCTCCCTTGTAAGTAAATCGATTATTTTAATTGTTGTTAAAATCATTTTTTAATTATTGTTAAAATCCTTTTATAATTATTGTTAAAATCAGTTTAATTCGAAAGATTTTAAGAATAAGTCAGTGTTCAAAAGCAGTCAATGTTTAAGAGCATAACAATTTCATTTTAGATTTTATGATAAGTTACGTTATTATAATATTTGTACTAATACGCTCTGAGATCCAAAGGAACAATAGCCTATCTGCTACGATTCTAATGCACTGCTCACATAGCTTTTGTCTTCCTAGTAACTTCGGCTTTCAGGTAAGATACCTGAAGTTATCCTCCAGTTTGCGCGCCACAAAGGCAAAGACAAAGGCGAGCAGGGCCAGAAGGAGGTCGTAGGCGAAGACACAGCAGATAAACACCACAGAACCCTGGTCACACTCCAAGATAATCTTGATGTTCTGCGCTGCCATGTTTTTCACCGGGTGAGGTGGGAAGATTATAAGCCACAATGCACAAGCCACCGCCTGGATCAGAGTCGTCGCAACCGCCAGGATCCTCTGGTGGATGGGACGAAGAACATCAATGTCGGCACTGGATACAGCCGCGTTGTTGTTCACGTTGGTGGTGACGACATCAGGGCCGGTGTCGATGGTGGCACATTGAGCAGCGGCTTTGGCGCCGGCTTTGGCCTTGCTCCTTAAGGCTTTCAAAGCTCTGGCCCTCAGCATCAGAACGGCTGCTTTACCTAGAAACACATGTCATCATGATTATGTTCGCACAGCCGGTGTGTTAGTGCCCTCGGCAGATTGGCAGAGTATCAGCCAAACAACTAGAAGCCAGTGATTACTTAGGGGAATCCAGCGGTGGAGTGACAAGCACACCCACCCATAATCGAGGAGAGGCAGAGGGCGAACCCCAATGCCAGGGCCACCTGGCTGGTCATGCAGCTCCAGGGCTGGGGCTCTCCCAGGAACACGATGGAACTGAGGAAAGTGACCACCAGAGAGAAGAGCAGCGAGAAACTCAGCAGGGTATCGTTGGCCTTCACCAGAGGAGTTCCCAGGTGAACCAGGAACACCACCTGGAGGGTAAAATCACAAACACCAGGTTCTCAGTTGTAAATAAATACATTTGGGGGTCATGTCACACAAGTCTGTCAGACAGAGATCAAATAACAAGGTACTCCTTGGCACTGGGGGATGCTTTTGGCTACGCACCCCCACAGCCAGGGTTGTCAGTGCTCCAAAGGCTGAAATGACTATCAGTGTGATGCCCAGAGGTTCGCCAAAGTCCAGGAACTCAATGATTTTGTGGACGCAGGCATCTCGGGCCGCGTTAGACCAGTAGTCTTCGCTGCACTGGATACACTCCCTGGCATCTGAGAGAGTTAAATTGGAAAGGACAGTTTCAGTTTGTCTTGTGCTACAACAACAGTGTGCTGCTGGGCTTACATAAGTACAGCAGTTGGGCAACACTTGCCTAGAATAAGAACATCCATGAGTACAAACACACACGACACTCAACTGTATAACACCAACAACTGCAGTGTAGTATTGGATAAAGTTCTATTAAAGTGATAGTTCCCACTGAATTCTTATCTTATGTTGTACAAAGCCACTTAAGGGATCCACACTAAGAATAAAACCCTGTACTGCCACAGGCAATATAGCATTGTCAACAATTAGGTAAACAATTTCTTCCTATAGAGACTTGCAGTTTGTGCCAAAACAGGCTTACAGACACCACCCAATGTAGGGGGTAGAACACATTAGTGTAGAGAACATATTTTCTCTACACTATCCATTTAAGAATTGTAGAGAAAGCCTGTGTAATTATGACTGACCTGTCGTGTTGCTGATCTCGCCGTCAGCACAGGGGATGCAGTCGAAGCAGCAGACCGGTTCCCCTTGTCTGATCCCCTTCCTGGTGCCAGGTTCACAGCTTTCACTGCACACTGAGCGTGGAGTCTGGAACAAGAACCAGGGATGGACACAAATCAGAAACACACACACGTTTGTTTTTCAATCCTTGTGGAGAAAGGAAAATCCAAAACCCATGTTCCCCATCCTCTTGCTCCAAAGGTAACCTTTACTCTTTCCCTAATCTTAACCAAACTTTAACCCCAATTACCTAACCTATATCCGTAAACTTAATCTAGCTCTTACAACTAAAATGTATTTATTAAATCTAAAAGCAACCCCAATTCCAGAACTATGCCAAATTGTATGTTTTACCAGAAAGCTAATCTCTAAATCTGAAATCCCATTTTCTGGACCAATTTTTTTGGTGGGGACCGATTTGTCAGATGTTTCTAACTTTGTCGTATCATCTGGTCCCCACATATATATACAGATCTCGATCACACACTCACAAACACACACAAAAACACACTACTCAGTCCATATGCTCTTACTGACCTGCAGGTCATCATTGTTCCAAGCTATGGAGTCGTTGTGGATGGTCATCCTGGCCTCTGGTGGTGCTGTGCTGTTGAAGCGGCCAACAGTCACGTAGGCAATCTCCCCGTCACTTCTGACCTGCCAGTTAATAATGTCATAGTATCCTTCCACATCGCCGTCCAGGAAATATAAAGGCTCGTTGGTGTGGGGGACATTGAACTGCACATTCTTCAGGTAATACATCAACTACAGATGAAAGAAGTAGATAGGGGTGTGGTAAATAGCCATTATGGGTTGTTCTTAAGCATGATGCAACACAGACTGCATGGATCCAACACTTGGCCCTGGTATACTGGCAATATAACACAAACCCAGAGATATCTGCTAATATCAACCGTTCATTAATGCAATTGACCAATTAAAAGGTGTGTGACAGCTGTGGTTTACAGCCTGTTATTAACCCGGGTTGTTTGAATCCTGATATCAGTGGTATATGAAATCGTCCACCAAGGGTATGGCATCACATTTTTGCAGCTCTAATTGTGTTTGTAACCGGTTTATAATAGCAATAAGGCATCTCAGGGGTTTGTGACATATTGCCAATTGCAGTGTCCAGACACTGAGCAATGCAGCGTGCATAAGAACAGCTGTTTACCATAGTATATTGGCCATAAACCACACCCCCTCGTGCCTTTTTGCTTCAGCATTCAGGATTCGAACCATCCAATTCCCAGCAGCACAGTATACAGTAGCAGTTACAACCAGTGTGTAACTGCACAAATACAAACATTTAAGAGTACATACACACATGACCATATCACACACACACACACACACACACACACACATGCACATATGCAACCAGAGTATCCACATAAAAACGCAAACATATTCATAATACACCCATACACACTGACCTGCCAGGGTTCAAATTTGGTGATATCAGCACAGGTGTTGTTGCTGAATGGCCCCTGACCTGGCAGGCACATCTCCATGTTATGGAGGGCATGAGCCACCGCGTACACTGCCTTGTAGACACTGCAACACATCACATTATCCGTCATCATCATCATCATCATCATGGCCGCCGTCACCACCGTCGTCTTCTTCATATCTACCTGTATGTGAGGCGTAGCTGGGACACGTCAGAGTAGGTGTTATTGAGTTTCTCCAGGGATTCCTCTCCCGAACACAGCCCGGCTGGCGCCTCTCTCGCCGCCCTGGACTGCGTCGCGTTTTCCGTCTGCGACCCAGCCGCATTCGCCCTAGACTTTGCCAGCCGTAGGGCCTGGCCGTAGTCCAGAGAGCAGCTGAACGCTGTTTCCCAGAATTCCTCTGTGAGCGGGTTCGAGTAGGGGTCGATACTTAGTAGGTGCCGCTGAAGTCCTGGGATGTCGGCGCGCTTCAGGCCAAACCCCAGTGTACCGCTGAGCACTGAACTCACCTAGATACGGAAAACACCGGATCAAGCAAACCGCTCTCGACCTGTCAGAGAAGACTGCTTTGAATGGGCAATGGGCCCCTAAGCTTTTTCCTATTCTGTGGTGCGCATGACCCCTGGGTGAACGCTCACCCTAGGCTGATTGATGAGGGCAGAGGTGACCCAGGCCTCGCTGGCAATCCAGGTGCGGTTGGTGACGTTATGTTTGAGCAGCTCTTGGATCAAGGGGCTCAGGTCCACATCAGAGGAGAACACCACAATGATCTTCGCGGTCGACTTCACCACCGTCTCCACAATACGCGTGATGTCCCCTGGAGCGCTTATCTGGAAGGAAGAGAGAGGTAAGACACTCTAAAAGGTTGTCTTAAAATGTATATTATACAGTTAAATAGGACGAATACATTTTTTTATCCATATTTCTCACCGCACAAACAAATTCAGACACGCGAAGACACTATTATTCCAGAAAAGCACTGTTTCAGACATTCAGAACTCTTTTTAATAAAACTTCAGTGTATGTTTTATATAAATCATCCAAACAAAAATCTATTAACTGCATTCATTATTTCATCCAGCGTTCAATTTTCAGTTATAAACAAGTCTTTATAATGCTGCTGGCTTGAACGCAAACAGCCGTACGAGTCACTAAAAAGTATTTGTTGCTCTTGAGTCAGTTAAAGGTTGTTCCAAAACAATGCATCATTCACAAACTGCACATCACTAGTGACAGCAGAGCTGCCCAGATTGCTGGCTGCTGCTCCAGGAACCTTTTCTAGGTTATCCAGGACACTGATCCACTGGGTCACCACATCTACCAGCAGCTTGTGTAAAGGTAGGTCCAGCAACTTCAGCTTCTCTTTAAGCACATGTCTGCCTGTAGTAATACTGTAAAAAAAAGGTTGCATCGCGCCTCCTCTGACCAAACAAGACCATGGTTGATTCTTATACCTCCAAAGATTTATAAAATAAATGTCTGGATTTTAAGAATCAATTTTCAGATCATACAAAATAGAATCCCAAATAATCTGAAAATAGAGAGAGGATAGCAAGATAAAAGATGCAGCCATAGATAGAGAAAGACTAAGTGGCAGAGAAGGAGATGATAACAGTTAACGTAAAGACAGTTATGTGTCACCTTGGGCAATGTCTCGGAAAAGGAGATGCAGACCCCAGCCTCCTCCACATGCTCCTTGAAGGCCTTGATTCCGTACTTCCCATAGTCATCGTCCGCAGCAATGGTCCCGACCCAGGTCCAGCCAAAGTGAAGTACCAGGCGAGCCATGGCATCAGACTGGTAGACGTCATTAGGAATGGTCCTCAGAAAGGTGGGGAACTGGAACTTACTTTCCAACACGGAGCAGGATGACGAGTAACTCACCTTGGGAAAAGGAGAGGATGAAAGACATTTGATTGAAAGAGTAAGCCCACTTAGCTAGATATAGAAGCTGGGGTGAAGAGAATAATTTTTTTTTTAATACATATTTACAACATTGGTATGAGGGTATGTTGTTAGAGCCACCTGGTGCAACAGGTAGCCTAGCAAATAGAGCATTTGGCTAGTAACCAAATGTTTACTGGTTTGAATCCCTTAGCCAGGGTGAAAAATCTGCAAATGTGCTCCTGAGCAATGCAGTTAAATATTTTCTGGGTCCTCTCATTTTGGCACCCAATTGCCCATAAATAACTTTCTTGGGATTTGTTAAGACCTGCGTGGAAACCTGAATTCAGTGTGCTTTAGGTCGTGGAATGCATCTTTAACTAGCCGCTCTGGATAAACATCTGCTAAATGAGCAAATCGTCAATGTACCTGAGGGAAATAATAGAGTCCTAGTATGCGAGCGGTGGCAATAGACAGGTCTGAACCCCCAGCCCCCACCAGAGCGGCCAGGGGCGCCCCCGTACCACAGCGATAGTTGGGCACGGCCTCATCCTGGCCTGTCAGGAAGGTGAGTGTGCCCTCTACAGCCTTGGAGATGGTGAAGCAAGAGTCGTAGATCACATAGCCCAGGTCTGTGTCAGGGAGCAGGTCGCTCCGGCTGTTGATCTCATTGATGGCAAAGAGCATCGTCTGAGTCCAGCGGAATGCCCGGAAGTTAAATCTGGAGAAGAGGTGATGTTGATTATAACCAGATGGTCATACTGCTTAATGTTCATGGAGTTTGCAATTATGATGAGGGTCAAGAGTGGGTCGTGTAGCAGTAGTAGCATAGCAGCTTAGTAGTAATAGGAGTAATAGTAGTAGTTGAATCCTCACTCCTAAGCTGTTTTCAATAGTATCACATACACATAGCAAAGTTGCATGACTCAGCCATGTGAGGGCGACAAAGACCACAATACGTTCACAATGGTCACGCATTGGGCATATCACATTTTGGAGCCTCCATAGACTCCATAATTACATTCTTAAATGGCCAGAATGTCAACAAACACAAATCATTTTCATTCAGTTCAATAGTTATTATAAGGGGAGAAGTGGTTTAGAGGACTCAAGGGAGCATTGTTGGGGGACAGACTTGGGTGCGAGGGAGGCAGGACATAAGAGGAAGCTATTCAGTGGAATCACAAGCTTGCATATTTTTCTGGTTCTAAATTGTATTGACCAAATAGATGAAAGTTACCTACTGTTGGCCAACAGTTTTTACATCTCTCAATCTACTTGACTGCCATAAATATTATTGCATCTCATGGTCTTTTTCCAACATCAGTACTCACCCCTCACATCCCAAGGACACGGGAACCGAGGATGTGTTGTCATCCGCAGAAATGATGCGTCGGTGAACGGGAAACATCCCTCCCACGACAACCTTTTTCTTCTCTACGTTCTTGTACCCACTCAGGTTAAATTTAGCCTTTAGTTTACAACTGGACTCGGCCGAGGCTGATGCGTAAAAGTGGAGAAAACCAAAGAATCCGTACAGTAAACAGTATTTCAAATTGAATCCAGCAAAATCCATGTTGTGAATGTCTTGTGTAAAGAAGCTGACTGTGTTCACAGAGACAGACTGAAACAACTCCATCTGTAACAGGTGCCTTCACCAAACCTCAGGGGATGAATTGGCCATGTTGCATAAGACACAAAACTGCCTCCACACAGATACATTGCTGTTAAAATGTATGGGCTATGATGTTAATAAAATACCTTAATTACCTTTTATTTGAGAGAAAATCTAAATAATATTTGGTGGAGTAGGTTATGTGCCCTACGTTTTTTTATGTTGCCAGCATTACTTTAAAATAGCTTAAGCCTTCAATGTAAATGCATTAAAAACAATCTCCCTCATACGCCACACACGTCCTACCCACACAATTCAACAGCATTGACTGTTGGATCACCATTGCTGCCAGCAAATCTCCCACTTTCTAAAAAAAACTTAAACTATAGCCTAACACATTGAATGTATGGTTGTAACTTTTGTTTAGGGAGCTGTTTTGTGTTATTCAGGGAGGGGGTGTATCCACTGTAAAATATGTGCTCAACTTTTAATGATTCAGAGGTAGGCTATACCCAAATCTACCACATTTAATTGTTTAATAGGTTATGTGCAGTAACAAAAATGGTAGATTTCTGTAGTTGAGCCTTAACCACCATTTTGCCAGGGATAATTGTAAACCCATTGTGATTGTAACTAACTAGGAACTAGGAAGTGCAGATTTTTCCCCCTGCCGATCAAGGAATCTTTGGTTAAAGGTCAGATGTTCTAACCGCTAGAGTATATGCTGTCGCAACAATTAAATCAGTTATCTCAGATCCAAAAGGACGAATTAACACATATCATAGCAAATGGATCAGTACTCATTTGAAATGGCAGGTGAGTGTCTATTCACCACGACAAAACAACACGAATTGCCACCGGCTCTGATTTAATTGGCAGTAGCATGTTAAGACTTGCACTGGCTTTGTGGAAGAAGTCTTACGAGACATTGACCTTGTCATTAATAACCTAGACACTGTATCGTTTACTCTGGAGCGTCCTCTGGGCTTCTCGATGTTGTGAGTCAGAGCTTGTCGACACTTGTCCTTCAATCATCTGGGAGAGAAACACCTGAACCCCTGTTATAGAGTCATCCGTGATGATAGGCTTGCTGGCGTTGAAGTTTGCACAAACTGCACTGGAGGTTATTTAATACAAATATATGTTGTCCTGCAAATTAAAAGCACACCAATACTTATTCTATGAAGATGTTGACCCAGATTTATACCTCAGACAGAGCCGGTCCTAGCTTTTTGGGGGCCCTAGGGAAGATTTCATTGTTTGTATATCAGCAAAACAGTTTAATGACCAACTCTAGACAGAAACAAGAAATTGTTAAGTTCTAAATAAATAGACTGCAATCCTACCCCTTTTTGCCATGGAGAGCAAAGATCACAATTTTCCAGTCTATACCCATCTTACCATCGGGTAGAGGAATAGATATGTCATAATCGCCATTAGACTTAGTGGAGAATTAGGAAACTGGTTCTTTTTGCATTTCGCTATTCATTATTCCACATGAAGTGTTGTAGAATTGCATATTTGCTTCAATTAACTCTACAAAAAATATCTTGATAAAAGTCGTATAGATATTTACAGTTAGCTAAACATCAAAACACCTTATTTGATGTGAATCAAAAAATAATCTATGGAAAAACGGGTGCACAACATAAATCATTGTAGCCCATCCAAGTAGAAATAAACTAAGGTATTTTCATAGTTAAAAATCAGGTCATACAACAAACCTCACTGCTAGTAACAAATATCCTCTCCTTTTACTTTACAACTTCATTAAATCTTGCACAACATTATTAATATAATTTTTTGGGGCAGTTCCTGTTTTTGCAAATGTGATTAATTAGTATTAGTATCATATCATATTATTATCAAGATCCTAATATTTAAAAGAGATTTTTTTTTATTTAAACTGAATCTAAATTCCTTGACATATATTTATTTAAACACATGATTTAGATGGCACAATCATTTCCTTCACTATGTATGTTTTGCCTTTTGAACAGAAATTGAGTGAAATTTATAGAATGTTTGTAACAAAAAAATGGCAGAAGGACATTGCTTCATCATTGTTTATAACTGATACATCTTCTGCTCATAAATTTAAATTCAGCATTTGTGCTTTGGTACAGGGGCTCGAAAATGTATTCACCAACCTTAGATTTTTCGACATTTTAATGTTTTACATATCAAATGGATTTAACCAGGAGTTTTTGCCACTCTTCAACACAAAAATGTCCATAATGTCGAAGTGAAAAATAAAATCTACAGATTTTTGTCAATAATAATTACAAAATATACTGCATACGTATTCACCCCCCTTGCTATGACATACTTGAATGTGTTGTGGTGCAACCAGTTGTCTTCAGAAGTCACGAATGTAGTTGACAGGGGTGAATCTTTGTTTCACATGATTTCATACAGGTGTCTTTGGGAGGTCCCACAATTTCTAACAAACGCTTAATCATGAACACAGAAGAACATTCAAATCAAATACATAAAATGGATTACTAGCAACAGTCAGGAGAATGATATAAGATTTAGGACAGAAATCCTAAGTGGTATGTTGAAAGAACATAAGGATTTGAACCCCCCCTGGAGCAAGTCCATATTAAAAAATGTAGACAATATGACAACTGTAAGTCTAGATCAGGCTGTTTTTAAAATATACAGTACCAGTCAAAAGTTTGGATCTGCCCACACATTCAAGGATATTTTTACATTTTACCCTTATAATAGTGACAACATCATCCAAACCACAAAATAACATTTATGAAATCATATCCAAACTTTTGACTTGTTCTGTGTTGTTTTACATTATTTTAGGTTCCGTGGCCATGGGCCCCAATTCGGCCACTTTGACAATGACAACAGTGAAGACAGTAAAAAATTGTGCATCAATTTCCCAGCCAAAGCAGATACGGGATTCTGTTTTTTACTGAAACAAATTATAACAGAGATGTCATCAACAGAAAATTGCTGCAGGCGATCTTTTTTTATGAAAAATGCTATGCCTGACCTAAATGAAGAACTAAATTATAATGGGATAAATGAAGATCAAGTAGGAATTCTCTAGAGACAAGGTCTGTTCAAAGAAAAAGGATGTCCTTGATTTCTTACCAGCTATAGACATTAAGAAAACTATAGCTGATAAACTTGATTCATGCTGTTAGTGATGAACCAGTTTTACTAGACATTTTTAACAACTTGTGCTTCCACAGCGTGAGGGTTCTAATGACCCTAACCCAATCTCTGAATTCTCACCGCAAGAAAACTACTCATTGGTAAAAAGCACAGCTAGTTTTAACATCTAGAACAACTGATTTTTGATAAGGCTATTTTCACTCAATACCGAACTCTTAATCTCTCAACAATGTTGTGGAAATAAGTCATCAAACTTGTTAAAGACTGTCTACTCCTAGACTCAAGTTTATAGTTGGTAAAACTGTTTAAGAATACACTGCCCCACATATATAACATCGGGGTCAGGGAATACAAACCTTAAGCTGGATGTCTCTATACTGACTTTAAAAAAATATGATTTAGAAAATATATATGACAGGCTATTTTTTTTATCAAACATCTTCATAAGCAACATTCAAGTCCCCGACATGCGTACCCTGGATTCAGAAGTATCATATGATTTCCATCATTCTAGATGATCTACTTTCCAGACTGACGGGTTAATGGAAATTAAACCATGCTGACCTCCTTAAACCATGATAAAAAGTTCCAGCAGGGACTCGTGACAGGACGTGTTACGCCAGTTATCAATTAGGTGCACTAACGTCTCATTTCCCATAACATCTGCATTCCAGACAACCCATTTATTGGACTACACAAATAGTAGATGTCCCACACAAAGATACAAAAAATTATCATTGGTTGGTTGTGAATATTAACATTCACATCTTTAAACAGTTGGTAAAGAGTGTTTGAAGGAGGATTCAACATGGACTTCTTTATTAAAGCTCTGTTTTTCATTATACAAATTTCTTAGTTGAAACTGCATGCGGTGGCTTTGTTTGAGGCACGTTACTAAGGAATAATTAGCAGTGATCAGTATAAACAAAAACAAACAAGAATGTGATAGAATTGCATAAATTAATCTTATTTCAATATTGCAGTAAAATCCAACTACAAAATTAAACATCCATTAATTAAGCATTTTCATTTTCCAAGTAGACATATGCATAATAAAATACACATGTCAAAAGGCAACACAGAGGGAGAGACACTATGAACAAGTGGCAATTAAGACATTTAACGAACAGGCATTCTGTACTGGGTATTTCCGCTAAAATGACAACATAGTAGTGACAATGAGCAATACAAAGACAATAAATAGATGCATGTCAATGGATATTATCGCACAGTAAAATGGAACCAATGGGCTCGACATCGGCGCGACAGAGATGCTTGCTTCAGGCCCCATTAAATATGGCGTCTTGACTAGCTCAGAAAATGAGTGTTGAAAACATTTAACATAGAGCCAGGAAACTGGGAATGCCTACTCAGGAGTCCTCAAGTAGTTTCAACTTTCCAAATGGTCACTGCCAGTCTCTAATTTGACCTTTGACACTATAAAGGGAGATGTTTCTTGATTGGGTTTTAAAATCCATTCAACTTTTGACTGAAGTACTATCCCTTCTCTACACATCAGGAAAGCACCAAGGCTTTATGGGTAAAAAGAAAATGTGCAAAAGTTGCCATGTGCCAGTTTGACAATGATGACAAAGACGTTCACACAATGTTTTTTGTTAACTATACTAACATCTCAGTCCACCTAGTTTCTCATAAAAAGCATATATTGCAGCATGAAAAACTGTTCTCCCCAGTCAGGGGGCGAGTGTCAAAAAAGAGAAAAGATAAGGAACAGGCACAAAAAAGGACCCCCCGTCATTTTGGGGGCTTCCTGCACAGTTACACATCTGTCATAATAAACATATCTTTTCTGATGACCACTGTTGGTAGCTTAACAATCACAATTTTCATTTAAGTAAATCGTCAACAAGAGTTAAGTACCCAGCACAGCTTATCTACATTTGGCAAAAAAGAAAATGTTTAAAAAATAGTAATTGGTCAGTTCTTCTGCCGATTTACTTTGGACAGGCAGCCCCTGCCTCTTTGCACAGTATAGCGTTGGAACAGAAATGGATGAGTAAAAATCATCTCGGAGCAAAAAAAGACATCTGACAATACCAAAGTTAAATTTGTCAGAACTAGAGAAAAAAATAAACATCCAAAAACAGATGACATTTTAAACCACTGGCTAGTTGCTGCTCTTCCTTCTCCTTTATGTCAAACAGGTTGTTTTGCTTTGTTGTATTCTGGGTCTCATGCTGCAAACGGAGGCACGCTGTGTACATGATCCACTTCCTGAACTCTCTGATCCTTAACCCTTGATCTAAACGGCCTAAATCCAAAACAGGAAGCAGCACTTCTACCAAAGAAGAAAAATAATGCATTGTCACGCACGAAGAAACAGATCCCAAAAAAGAATGATGAACAGTCATCAATATTAACAATAATACAACCCCCAACAAAAAAACGAGGGGGGAGCAGTGTAGCGGCTTCAGGTGTGCGCTGATCACAGTACTGCCTGCTTTCCGTGGGAATGTTCTAGAGAGAAAAGGGACGGGAACGGAAAAGGGGAGGTGTGATTGGGTAATGCGAGGGGCAGGCCAAGGGAGTGCGGAGGTGTTGGGAGAGAGAAGGGGTGGAGGAGGAGAGGGAGACAGGAGATTGCCACTCCTTCCTTCTCTCATTATTGAGCTTTACTCCCACTCTGTTGTGCCAGGGGGTTTGGAGGTCAGGTCAAACATAACCCTGGAGATGCCCGGGATCTTCTTGATCTCATTCACCATCTTCAGCACCACCTAGGGAGAGATTGAGAAGGACAGGACATGTGAGTAGGCAGAGTTGGTTTGTACTTTTGGGAGCGATGACTTAACGGTGGGCCTGATCACAGTCTCGTCGCTAGCTGTTGCACCTCTTCAGGGATGTGGTTCCCTGGCGTCGCCGGGATCCCGGTCATGAAGTCGCTGGTGATGAAGGTTCTGACGACCACGGAGCGCCGGCAGGACGGCTGCTTCTGCGAGGAGTCGCGGTCGAAGTGCAGAGGGGTCAGTATGACTGGCATCTGACTTATCTTACCGGAGTAACCTGGGGAAAACAAAAAGCAGAGCTTTATCACAGTCGACACGGCTGCAAAATTTACAGCTAACATCCCCTCATTTCCCATTCACCAACCCACAGTAAATTCAATAATTTCGACAAACCGTTTTATTTTATCCCCCCCTTTCATTAAGCAAGAAACTACTCACCAGACTCTCTGAGGATAGAGTGGGCCACAAAGTCAGCCTGCCTGAGTGTGCTGAGAACGCCCGTGGTCAGGAAGGTGGGGGTGATGTCAGTGGGCGGCTCCTTCACGTGGGACCCGAATACATACACAACTCTGGAAGAATTTTTTTAATCAAACCTTTACTTTACAAGGCAATTCAATTAAGAACAAATTATTATTACAACGGCCTGGCAGGGGGAAAGCATCCTGTAGGGAACTGGTGTTGTGATTAATTAGAGACAACCCAAACACAGGACGCGTCAACAGCAACAGCACCAGTGGAAACAAAGAGACATTAAAACCCACCCCAGACCTTAAATAATACAAGTACAATAAAGACAGCAGCATAAATTATATGAAAACATTTAAAAACTGGAAGTAGACAAAATAAATTATACAGAAGCACCAACACACTCACGACATGTAGGAAAAGACCACAACAGGACAACACGGCATGCGATGGCACAGCGACATTAAGTCATAGCGCACAACACTCACGCTTCTTGGAACAACGTGTTTGCCCACCGACACGCAACATACCTGTTTATGGTGTGGCACATACGAGGGATGAGTCTGGCCAGGAACATAAGGGATTCCCAGTGTGGAGCCTCTTTACTGGTGACCCCACACACGTAGCTATAGGAACGACAGTCACCCTACAGACAGAGACATGTTAGATCTGCAGGGAATCAGCGCTTGACCAACAATTCATTATGGAGATGATTAGTAAGTCAAACAACATTTATTGGTATCTGTCACATTAAGATGTCGTCACCAGACACTGGAGGATTTGAGTAATGTGCCAGCCGTTTGGTTCGTAAATGTAGTAATAATTTCCCTTAATTCATGCCCAAACAATCCACTAACAATATGCCCTTCTGTGTGCCTACAGACACACAACTGACCCGTTTTGGCCCCTTGTGGCTTTCATCAGGAAGTACGAGTGGGAAACACCCATCACGCAGAATGGGCGGAGCAATCATTTCTATTCCCTGAGCACCGCCTGTCAACAACGATAAATACTATGTGGCTGCGACGCCCCAGGACGGATTCTACACCCTGGCACTGATAGAAAATAACGCAGACCTCCAAATGGCACTGCTGAGGGAGGCCATAGCCGCAGCCCGAGGATCAGATCAGCCCGCACCGTTAGTGGGGGTGACAAATACCTGATCTGTTGTCGGTCGTGAAAGTTGTACCCAAAAAAGCACTGGCAGTGTAGAGCTTGAAGAATTATGACAAGTGCGAGGCCACAAACAGTGACGCCCAGTTTCACCACACACAGTCAAGGAGCAAAATGACAAGCGAGGAAAAAGAGGGGGAGAGACCAATGTTTCATCTTAGACGTGTAAACGCAATGGGAGTTCTCCGTTCGTACGAGCACAGACAGTCTGAGTTGCCTAAAAGCAAGAGATGGCAAGGAACTGACAGCATGTCATCACGGTTGACCGCCAAACCAAGCTACAGCAATGGGGCCAGACAGAGAGTAAGGAGAGACCTGAAATTACAGTATGGCTTGTAGGTCTACACAGAGAGCTAGCATGCAATCTCCCTCACTCACCCCTGTGCTTTTAGAAAATCCACTTTCTTTACGGGGATTGGATACAGAAAATTCACACCGATTACATTTGAGAAAAAACGTAAGGTTCTGACGGACGAGTGGACAGACCAGCCTAGTAGGGAGGTGCGCAAAGCACACGCGAGCACAATAGAGGGCTTCACCTGGACTCCGACGGTCTTGATTGGCAGCAGGAAGGCATTGAGTGAATGAAGGCTGGTGATCTGCAGGAGTTTCTCCTCTTCCTCATCTGATATACACGACTTCACCCTCTGCAGTAAAGTGTGAGGCTGGAGAAGGCAGAATAAGGCGTGATTAGCTTTTTGGACAAACTAGCATTAAGAATGGGGAGGATCAATTCCATCAACACTCTGTCCTTTTGTCCAGTGTCCAATTAGGCTGGGTGGAATTAAAATGGTATTTGGGTCAGTTGGTTTTTAACCGTGAACTAGCTGGAGCCAGTGTTCTCCTCTGACCTTTTTGACCATGGCAGAGAAGTCTGTGAGGATCTTTAGGATGTTGTTGGTTTCGGCAAAGTCCTTACAGATGTAGGGCTCATCGGCACAGACCACCCTGATGGCTAGGCCGGGGCCTGCAACAGAGTGCATGGTTAAAGATTTGGCTTCAACAACTCCCTGGGTTGTTTTCACAGGATGTTGGTGTGTTGGGATACTGACCAGGGAAAGGGTGCCGAGAGACAATCTCCTCTGGGAGTCCCAGTTCTCTGCCAAGCGCCCGCACCTCATCCTTATGGAAGTCCTTCAGCGGCTCGATGACTTTTCCCTGGAGGTAGAAGAGAGGAGAGATGGCTCAGAGCGAGAAGTTACACAGTTGGTTTTCAGTGCTTGAAATAGTCACGGGTGTGCACCTTACCTCATCCCGGAGCTTGCGGATGAGCTCCGTGTCGTTGTGGTGAGTCTTGATGACCTCTGCCTTGCCACTGGCGAGGTGGGACGCGCTCTCGATGAGGTCGGGCCTTAGTGTGCCCTGGGCGAGGAACACCTCTTCCGGCTTCAAGTTCATCTCCCCGATCACCTCATTGGCCACCTGTCAACGCCAATCACGCAATGAATGTCTATTCATAAATCTCGCGAATGAAAGAATGGGGAAGGCAGACGGACAGAAAGAGCCGGAGACAGATGTAAGGACAGACAAGCGTTACCTTGACAAAGGTGTCTCCGATGATCTTTCTCTTCTCCTCGGGGTTGGTGGTCATGTTCAGGGTCTTGCTGATGCGCTTTCGTGGCGTCCGGTCCTCGTCGGAGATGGGCAGGGTCGTCGTGCCGTTATAGAAGGTGTGTGCCGCGTTCACCACTGAAACAGAGCAGGACAAAACTCCAGTCATTGATTGCTTTGCTCATATCCGCATCCGGGGAGCGTCGCTGTCACATATCCTACATACGGAACCATTACCTGGCCCGTTCCGGGGGGCGCGGGGACCACGGCGTGACCTCTCACCTTTGAGGTTGATGCCCAGTTTGGTGAGCGCCTCCTCGACCGTCTGGCTCTCCCTCTTCCGCATGAAGCCGTTGTCGATGTGCACCGCGATCACCTGGTCCTGGTTCAGCGCTTTGTTCAGCAGGGCCGTGCACACGGTGGAGTCCACGCCACCGCTCAGCAGAACCTGGGCGGGGCGACAACGGACCGGACACGTGTCGTTCAACACTTCCCAGTGGAAAAGCCTGGGCCTACCGGACACTTTGGCTGACGGTGCCCGTTTCCTCAACCCCGGTGTCTATCTTAACCTCCCGTCTATCTCTTTAGAGTATGGGGCACGTTAAGAACCCGGATGGTGGGTCTAACCGTAGTCGACTGCTCACCAGCACTTTGGACTTGCCGACTTTCTCCTGGATCTCTGCGATGCAGGACTGCTGGCGATTCTGGACGGTGAAGTTGGAGCTGCAGCCGGCGATCTCGAACAGGAAATTGCGTAACATCTCCATGCCCCTCTCTGTCAGATCCACCTCCGGGTGAAACTGGGTCCCGTACAGCTTCTTCTGCTCATTGGCGATGCCTGGTGGAGAAAACAACAAGGGGCGGGGGTGAGGCCCAAACTTGGAGAAAGGGTCGGATAACCAAATCTTAGCGGTTTGACCGCTGTCATGGTCATGAGGCGCCGGAAAGTTCAGAAGAATGTAGTTAAACGAAACTGGTTGAAACTCCTCCACGTCCAGGGACCGTTTCTCGTACCTGCAATGATGCTCCCTGACTGGGCTACTACTTTGAAGCCGTCTGCCACCTTGTCCACACTGTCACCGTGAGTCAACAGCACTAGTTCTTCTTTCTGCAGGCCCCTGGAAATGAAGTTGCAGAAAGGGTAAAAGGTACACCGCAGACATGGAAAATTCTAAACGGAAATGTTTTCCACTATTTCTGGAACCAGTGGGAACATAGAAGCAGCAGACACCGTTTTTGTCTCACTGTGTATAATGTCTGAGAAAGCGAGGACTGTGGTTTCCTTATTTTGGATCCTGGCAGGTTTCTGCACCAGGCAGGGGGAAAATGTGACTAGAGGAACTGTTGTTCTGTTCACATCCAACACATGGCTGGCTGTGAGACAAACCGAATAAAAACATGTGACTAGCCCCCTTTCACCCCTAGACCGTCCCTCTAAATGGACAGGAAAATGTTTCTACATCAACGCTTCACAGTAAGTTTTTGAAAGTCAGTGGACTCCCTTTTCCAGAGTTACTGCAGTCATCTTAAAAGAAAGCAAAACATTAGTAGTAAAACTAAAGTGATTTTCCCAGGGCAGACACCTTGGGGCAGAGCAATTTATAGCAGCAAGTGCACACGTTTTCATCCTTTTTTTGTACTGACCCTGTGTTTGAGTTGAATTGCTAACCCTGGCATTAACCTACGTTCTACCAACTGAGCTACACGACAAGTTCAATTCTTTGTAACCTACCTGAAGAGCGAGCAGGTGCTGTCCAGCCCAATGTTGAACACTCCATCCTCCCTCACGCTTTTTCTGTGCACCGTGCCTCCGAACACCTTATTCATCATCTGCGGAGAGGACAACCAGTCAACGGCCTGCCAACTTGTGGCGGATAATGTGCAGACACAGTCTGTGGGGGTTTCATCCGATTGAACTGTCTAGACGCAGTTTTCAACTTGATGCTATGGTTTTGGGGACCCTGAGGTGAAGCTTTTTTACTTCACCTGCATGCCGTAGCAGATGCCCAGCACGGGCTTTCCGATGGTGAATATGGCCGGGTCAAACCAGGGCGCATCCTCGGCATACACAGAGTTTGGTCCGCCGGAGATGATTATCGCTCTGTAGAAAAAGGAGGAGGGGTTTGGCAGGTTAAATAAACAATAAGAAACACCAAAGAGAGGTAGCCTTTTTTCAGACTCTTGAATGACACATGAATACAGTTGTAGGTAAACACCTTCCTTTCAGTCTGACCACATTCTAGACAGTCTGTATTGCCTGTTTCAACTGAAGCATTTTGAAAGTGTATGTGTGTGTCTATTCTGTAGGGGTGGAGGGATGACTTCTCACAAACTGTAATGGAAAAACACAGACTGGGAACCCCCCCCTTCCTCTACAGGGAGACGGGAACCTATCTTAGGCAGACAAATGCTGTGTGAACACACTCCCTCCATTCAAAAGTGAGATTGGACAAAATATACAGTAACAGATTTACACAAGGCCTGCTTAGTGTAGCCAATGGTTAATGTGTCCTCAGCAAACAACTGCACACTCTCAGAGGCTGCACAAACAATGTGTTCCAAAAGACTTCAAACAACAAATGAAGAGCACTTGAGAATGATCGCACACGTGTGCAATTTCTGACAAGCCCTTCTCCCCCACACACATTTTCAACATGAAAGTTTATTCTCTCAGTTTTTCTTAGCTCGATATCGCTTTCTTGTGAAAACTAAAGCCTTGTGTCTAACCTGAAGCCTTGCTCTCTGATGGCAAACGCTGGTGTCTCCAGAGGCAGGATCTCTGACCGGACAAACAGCTCTCTGACCCGCCTGTCGATCACCTTGCCGTACTGAGCCCCGGCATCCAGGATCACCACCGCCCCCTCACAAGAACCATTCTGGGCCTCTGCGCTGCTGATGTCCAGCTGAGAAAGAACACACACACTGGTAAATGCACATCCGCACACAGACCCACAATAACGGCCCTGTCAAGACTAGAGATCAATGGCCAACATATGGTTTCCACCATACCCACTCCTGTAATGTGTTGCAAGGAGTTTTTGATACAGTTCATACACATGCAGTCACAACAACTCCCAACCGGCTTGAGAGTTTAAAATTCAGACATGTCTTCCCCCTAGATATCCCCACCTGGCTGTTCTGGCTGCCCCCACATAACATCTAACTGGAAAGTCAGTGAGATCAGTGTTTGAGAACCCATTCACTAAGAACTGAGCTAGCTCTTGCAGGTGACCAAACCTGAGGAGTTGCTCCAAAGCATTGAGACCAGGAAACGATTCCACCCCTTAAAATGCATCGTCTCGTGGGGGTCCATGTCAGCCAGCAGCAGTCAAGACACAAACCTAGACTGTGATGAACAGCCTGGCACTACGACAGAGCACCTTGCACCAGTGACCCACCAGGGAGTCCAGCATGGGATGGATTGAATAAGGAGTCAGGGTATCCTACTGGTCTCTGAGCAGTGTCTCTCAACCCTGCTCCGGGACACCTCCCTGCCCTGCATGTTTTTGATCTCTCCTTGCCCTAAGAAACCTGATGGACCTCATGAAGGACTTGACAATGAGCCAATCATTTGAATCAAGTGTGACAGAGAAGAGATAAATCTAAAACATGCTGGGCAGGGGGGGCTCCCAGGTGCAGGGTTGAGAAACACTGGCCTACAGGGTTAGGCCAACGAGGGTTTGCTGGTTCTAATCCTTCAGCCAACCACTGTCATTTTCTTCTTGACCAAGACAGTTAACACTAATTGTTCCAAAGTCATTGCTGTAAATAAAAAATAGTTTACAATACTTACCTGGTAAAAATAACTCAAATGAACAATAGTCTAAATTCCATACACAGTAATTAACCCAGAATGTATGTTGATAAAGTGTTGGGAAAATGTTGTAACCATTCAAAAGCAACACTTTGACCTCCCTAGCAGGAACGGGATTCATTAAGGCCGTAACACAATTTAAGACATGTGAGTTTCATTAAGTACTGAGAAACGGACATGGATTATATGGTGTGCACTTAATTTGGTTCCTCATCTCAATCACGAGTCACACAGAGACAGGCCCAGTTCCAGTTAAAAGAAAACCAAATAGCCAAGACTGGGATGTCAAATTTTGAGGGTCTTTTACCCACCTTCAAGATTTCTATTCAAGTCAATTTGTAATGTGCATAACATACTCATGTTGTACAATACATAGTACCCAACAATACGAAAAGGTTCTTAAAGGTTCAACACAACAGAACAACAAGTTCGTAATTCATAAAAACGTAAATAAAGCTTACTGGAAAAAAATACTATGCAGAGGTGAATATCTTTCTAACTAGTATTAATCATCTAGAGGACGCTATATATGCTGATTTATGGGTGCATCCAGTCAACTGTTCAAACAAAAGGACGGTGAAATTGCCTAAAAGTTACCGTGAAAGTCCTATTAAAACTGTAGTCTACAACTTTGGTCAATACATCTGGGCACATGAGCAAAACATCCAAAACACCACCAGTAATATACAATGTGAAAGAGAGCTGCGTGTCCCCACGTGCTTTCTGAAATTCTACTTCCGTCAATGACAAACAACAGGCTTTTGCTCATGTATCAAGCACTGCTAACTGAAGTGACAACCTGTAATATCCCCACAACTCGCGAAAAACTTTACTGAAAAAATACCGATGTTACCTGCGGAGGTGTGTGAGCCTTGGGCCTATGTTACAGTGGGAATATAAAATGGAGTATTTGTTTGTCTGAGCGTTGCAGAGCAACTGGTGTGGTGGGTGGACAGGCAGGAGACGATCTACTGTACCCCAAATCACTTACTTAGCTGTCATCCCGATCAAGAGACCTAACTAGTTTAGTTATGCACATACTAGGCTATTGCTTTTTCTGTCAAATAAATAAGATGCACGCTCATCGCAAAAACATGCATTGTTATCACAAAGGTAATATGTATATAAAGGCAAAGACAATAACACTACCCTAACGTAATATATAGTGGTACTAGCTAGTTAGTCATATGAGCTACATGGCTAACGCGCCTACACAGGGCGCCTGCTAGTAACGTTACCAGCTAGCTAACTTTGCTAGGCTAAAATCCACGCGGCTTCTGCTAGCTTCCTAGCTCACACTGTGTAGCATAGCCACACCAATAAAATATGCTACATCGGCATAAAAGTTAAATATACGGTTTGCTGGAATTCTATTAATGTGTTAAAAAACGTATTTAAATGACAAAACGAGACAACAAAAATACAGACAACCATCACCCGCATGGGTGCACGTACGCCTCAAGTTTGCTTAAAACACGACACAGGCCATGGCTGTCCGGGGACTCTCCCAGCGACCCAATCCAGAAGCTGACTACCACCGCAAGACCGCTGTTACACATCGACTGAGAAACGGGATATGTTTTTTCCTTCGCGGCATCTAGGCCGATCTTTGACTGACCTTGGTGTCTCCGTTACACAGAGCCATGGGTGACTGTAGCTGAATGAGCTCTCTACTCCTCGGTCTTTCAGATCTCCGTACGCAACAAGAGAGAACTAGAGGAGGTGTTTAGTCACGTAGTTGGTGCCCCGACCGCTGACGAAAGTATGTGCTACTTGCGCTTCCTCTAGCTACAGTGATCACTGGCCGTATGACCGTACACTGTTCCGACCACTTCGCTCAATGCCTTTTGCTGTCCCCCTTCCGTGAGTACAGACTGCCGGTCTGCGTGGGAATTCGGGGCTTTTAGGGAGGAGTTCTTGGATAATTCAACAAAGTTGTTTTTGCGATTTAAGTGGAACGATGTGCCTGATACCCGTCCTTATAGTGAAGCAATGTAATTACTTGATTCTAATTGCTGAATTTTGTTATCACTGGATACATAAACCATATATGAACATATCAGGCCCCCGGGAAAACAGTTTGGAATATTTTAGTAAATATGTTTGATGTTGACCATGGAGATTCACAAAAATAGCACCTGTTTTTCTTCAAGGGGTGAGGGTCCCAACTCGGCTCTATAGCATCTACCTTTGGTCCATGGGACAGAACAGCTATTGAGACCAACTGTGAAAATAACTGTTGTGGGGTCCTGACGAGTGATGAACGAGAAAATCTTATCAAGCTTGTTTAATGCTTAATTGGTTTTAGACTTACAGTGCTTGGTGCATGTTGTCCTTTCCTTTCATAAATTGTTTATTTAAACAATAGGGGCAGGTGAGGGAGTGGTATAGGGCCAATATACGATGGCTAAGAGCTGTGCTTATGTACAGTGCAATTCGGAGTTGTAATATATTACCCCCTCCCATAGGCCCATGTCTTTCACTGAAAGTCTAAATCACTGTTCTGTCCCATAGACCACAGGTAGATGCTATGAAAGATCTCACACCTCTTTTTTTAAACAGGGGTGCTATTTCTATGAAACGTCAAGGTATACCTCAAATAGTCCAAGCTGTTTGCAAAATGGCACTAAGCTTTTTTCACAGCTGTGTCCAGTCACTTGTGTCGTGCCTAGGATCAGCTCTTGTTGGGCTTTTACGACACCCACTCGTGCCTTATTGCTTAAGTATAATATGGGTATGGCGTAACATATATTTTACTCTTCTAATTGCAATTGAGAAGAGCTTCACTGTGGTGTATTGCCAATATACCATGACTAAATGCTGTACCCAGGCACTCCGCAAATGCCTTGAACCTACCACACCCCCTTGTGCTTAATTTTTTAAGTCTACAGTTAGGTCTGGATATAATTGGACACTGATACAAGTTTTGAATATGGGCTTAAAGTGCAGTCTCCCAGCTATATTTGGAGGGTATTCACATCAAATTTGGAGGAAGGGTTTAGGAACGACATCTCTTTTTAATCTGTAGCCCCCTATTTTTCAAGGGACCAAAAGTAGTTAGAAAATTGACTCCAAAGCTGTTTCATGGACAGGTGTGGGCAATTCCTTTGTTATTTCTTCATAAATTAAGCAGGTAAAAGATCTGGAGTTGATTCCAGGTATGGGATTCACATGTCGAAGCTGTTGCTGTGAACCCACAACATGTGGTCAAAAGAGCTCTCAATGCAAGTTAAACAGGCCATCCTTAGGCTGCAAAAAAATCCATCAGAGAGTTAGAGATAGCAGGAACATTAGGAGTGGCCAAATCAACAATTTGGTTCATTATGAGTGAAACAGAACGCACTGGTGAGCTCTGCAACACAAAAAGGCATAGATGTCCATGGAAGACAACTGTGGTGGATGATCATAGGATCCTTTCAGTTGTACAGAAAAATCTCTTCACCACATCCAGCCAACTGAAAAACAATTCAGGTGGTAGGCATATCATTATCCAAGTCTACCATAAAGAGAAGACGTCACAACAGCAAATACAGAGGGTTCATCACAAGGTGCAAACCATTCATAAGCCTCAAGAATAGAAAGGCCAGATTAGAATTTGCCAAACAATATCTATGAAACCAGCCCAGTTCCAGTACAGCATTTTTTGGACAGATGAAACTAAGACCAACCTGTACCAGAATGATAGGAAGAACAAAGTATGGAGACTTGCCATCTCATAATTTAGTTGTAGCCTCGGAGTACTTCACCTGATTCAAGCAGTTAAGGGCTTGATAATTAGTTAACAAGACTTGTAACGGCTCATGATCCCAGGCATACCACATCATCTGTAAAAGATAGTGGAGGCAGTGTGATGGAATGGATATGCATGGCTTCCAATATGCATGGAATATGCATGGGTCATGTGTTTATTAATGATGTGACAGAAGACAAAAGCAGCCAGATGAATTCTGGAGTGTACAGGGATATTGTCTGCTCAGATGTAGCCAAATTCAAACAAGTTGATTGGACAGCGCTTCACTTTACAGATGTACAATGACACAAAATATACTGCAAAAGCAGCCCAGGCAAAGAAGTGGAATATGCTGCAATGGCCAAGTCAATCACCTGATGTCAATGCATTTCACTTGCTGAAAACCAAGCTTAAGACAGAAAGACCCAATTTTAAAGTATTAAAATTGAACAAGTTTTTAATTATTTTATTAATTTGTCCAATTATATTTCAGCACCTGAAATAAAAGGACTGTGTATGAAAATGGTTGCAGTTGCTTTCAAATTATATTTTTGTTCAACCACTTGAATTAAAGCTGAAAGGCACTTCAATTGCATCTCAGTTTCAAATCCATTGTGGTTGCGTACAGAGCCAATATTATGAAAACTGTGTCAAATATTTCTGGATTTGACTGAATTTCTGTTCCATAAATCAGCTAATGGGAATCCTAATTACCTAAACTTCTAACAGCTAGTAGACAGGCATCCCTCCATGGGTTAAATGCAACATGAACTATATGAGGGAATCCAACCCCTGGAATGTTCTGATCATTGGTCACATTTCAAAAAGATGAACAGAGAGTTCTTGCAGGGTGGTCAAAAGATGTCAGTTGGCCCAACACACCACCGGGATATGCAGTTTTCGCACATGGTCTCTTTTCAATCACGCTCAGTGTAAACTCACACTCACATTCTGTCCAAGTGTTTTTATACAAATTTGGTCATATGTATAAGTTATCTTCACTTCAACACAACTGGCAGTTAATTTCAGTTAACGAATGACACAGAAACATTATACATTATACAGGAAAAAAATAAGACACCACTGCACCTTTTTCTTTCTTTTCATGATTGACTCCATTGAGTCAATTCATGATTGACTCAATGGTGGGAATTTGGCTAGGACCTGAGGCAGCAAAGCAGCCTAAAACCATAATGCCACCACTTTCATGCTTTACAGTTAGTATGAGGTACTTCTATTCAAAGGACACATCTGTGTAGAGCACATTCTTCCAGTAGTTTTGGTGGTTTGACAGGTATTGTCTGGCAAACATCAGTCATGTCTTTGTCTTTTTTTTAGACCGTCTTTCTGACCTCCCATGTAGGCTAAGTGTGTGCTATCGCGTTTTGACAGTTAATTAATGTCCTTTGACATTGATTGTGGCAAGAGATTCCTGTACATCCCTTGATGTCACCCTGGTTTTCTTAGAGCAAGGCCATAGCCATCGAGTCAACATTGGGGGGGACCAAATCAGCCGGGGGTCTGGGGTTCCCACAAGAAAAACATTTTATTTTGAAAACTCTTAACCCTCAGTATTTATACAATCTGATATCACTGTGTTGGTATTGTTCCAACAACATCATAATTGATGTTTTTTCCAGGACCATCATTGCAACTGACCTGTAGATAGTTGGTAACCCCAGGCCAAAGACAAAGAATATTCCCCTGAACATGAAAGGGATATCAGTAAGCAAGTTTCTTGCCATGATGTTCAGTAATGGATTACTAACCATTTCCAATCTGAATGGCAATGATTATTATATAAACATTGACTCTCTTGTGCTACTGCATACTTTATCATCTGACCGGTACTCATTTTCTCACTGCTCTCATCTTTTCTTTTCTGAGGCTGCCCAAAAAACAGATGAATGTCACTGCCACCCTTCCTCTTGTTCATGATGTCACTCACTCTGAAAGATGGCTAATAAAACTGCTTGCACTTTAATCAAACAAGCACTAATAATGCTATTTATCATAACCACATACAGTATACTATACGAATATGCAATAAATGAAAATGACTACTGTGCACAAATAACACATGGAGCGCAACATAAATGACTGACACTTTACGAAGATTTCACCTGGAATTTGACATTTTCTTACAAAATCATTAACATAAGACATTAACGATAATTGAATGCACACATGAGCACCATTGTGGTGGGTGACTGATTAGCACTCGCAAATTGGTCCGTTTTCAACAAAAACATTTTTTACACTCCTTGCAAATACTGACGCTTTTTGACAAACTAGTATTTCTTTCCACAATTGCAGTTCCACAGGAAAATGATGTGTTAAAGTTAAACCTAGCACTATCTACAGGATTATTTACTTAACACTCATATTACATTTTAGTTTTCCACTTTTTAATACATTTGAAAGTAATAACAAAGTGCAGTGTTTGTCATAGAATTACCTACCAAGGGCTTCTGCTGTGGTATGGCAACAACACTTAGACAAACCACATGCAGAACTGGAGTAAACCATAAAACTATAACCAGTAGTAATAATAATGGCAATTATTGCTTAACACATCTAGATGTGAATACCAGGAAATTAAAGCTGAAATTCTGAACTCTTGTCTCATACTCATCTTCTGATCTTCAACCTCAATATCTTCAGTGACCAACAAAAACAAAGGAATTCACCTTGCCGTTCCAATACCTTTGGAAGGGACTGTATACCATGGAACAAAGTGAAGTGAGTCAGTGACGTCCCTCCAAAATGTTTGAAATGTCGAGAAGAAAACTGGTCACAGAGGCTTCCAAGAGGCCTTCGGCTACATTAAAGGAGCTGCAGGAATTTCTGGCAAGTACTGGCTGTCTGCTACATGTGACAACAATCTCCCATATTCTTCATATGAATGGGCTGTTGGTAGGGTGGCAAGAGAGATGCCTTTTCTTACAAAGAAAAACCTCCAAGCCCGGCTGATGTTTGCAAAAACAAACATCAAGTCTCCCAAAAGCATGTGGGAAAATGTGTTATGTTCTGATGAAGCCAAAGTATGTTTGGTGCAAAACAACACTCCACAACAGCCAAAGAATACCAAACCAACAGTGAAGCATGGTGGTGGCAGCATCACGCTTCGGGGCTGTTTTTCTTCAGCTGGATCTGGGGGCTTAGTCAGAGTGGAGGGAATTATGAACAGTTCCAAATACCAGGCAATTTTTGCACAAAACCTTCAGGTGTCCATTAGAAAGCTGAAGATGAAGAGGAAGTTCACATTTCAGCACAACAACAACCCAAAGCACACATCCAAATCCACAAAAAATTGCTTCACCTGAAGAAGATTAATGTTTTGGAATGGCCCAGCCAGTGCCTTGACCTGAATCCAATTGAACATCTGTGGTGTGATCTGAAGATGGCTGTGCACAGGAGATGTCTTCAGAATCGGATCGATTTGGAGTGCTTTTGCAAAGACAAGTGTGCAAATATTGCCATATGAAGATGTGACATGCTAATAGACTCCTACCCCAAAAAAGACTGAGTGCTGTAATAAAATAAAAAAGTGCTTCAATAAAGTATTAGTTTGAGCATATGCACACTTATGCAACCAGGATATTGTGAGTTTATTTTTCCCCCTGAAAGATTTCATTTTTTTCAGTTGAATTACTCTGACATGATTTTTCTTGGTCTCATTTTTTACATCACAAACACCTGCTATTTTAACAGGGGTGTGTAGACTTTTTATATGCACTGTAGGTTTTTCATACTTCAGTTTTTACTGTATATTTGATCATTTAAGGATGAAAATTCCATTATCACAATGTTTTCTTTTTGACAACATCTCTCATATTGATCAAATGTTTAGAGAAGCATAACATAGTGGAAATGATCTATTCTAAATGGCCAACTGTCAGAAAATTACTGCAGAAATGTGTAGCCCTAGATCAGTGAAAGACATGGAAAGAACTCGAGAATGCCATCTGCTGGAGAAGAGCAAAAATTGGTTATATGTTAGAACCATGCAATACCAAACAAATTCTCATGTTAGTGGACAGGGAAAAAAAGCTACATGTCTAGCTATGCCCCATTCACCCTCATCCCTGTAACTCTCTGAAACAATATGTCTTTGTATTGCACAAGCAATCAGTGTCAAAGGATTAACCCTACCTCGGCTCAACTTGTCACATGTGATTTAAACTAGTTTCACGTGGCTCTCACCGCTGTGCTATAGGGTAGCATGCAGTCATTCATTTTGTTAGACGCAGAATAGAGACTTGACTTTATTTGATCTGATGGATGCATTACATGGCATTTGCTAATGTTACTATAACGGGGGCCTCCTCTCAGTACACATCTTGTAATGTTAATGTGAAAAATAATTATTTACCTCTAAAATATCTGAGCCCCCCACCTGTACATTTTGACAGCATTCTTCTAGGTGTATAACTATGTAAACAATACATTTACTGATATATATTTGTAAAATGTAACATTTCCTGAATTATTTAAACTGGACCTGAATGAAATGAAACTGTTTCCTGCATTCAGTATAGTTCGTAAGTTAATTCTGAGGCATACTGCGCAAAGTTAATCATAGAATATAAGCTTCCTCAAAAGGGAAAGATCAGCACCAGATTAAGAGAAAGGCTCTTTAGGAGCCACCCAGATGATTTCTCGATGCACCTGGTCTGATTCCTCAATACTGAAAAAAAGCAGTGTGAGACAAACATCAGGACTGAACCCATCCTGTGGTACAATAATTAGTGGTCTATGGAGATTATGTTGCTCTGTAGTTACTAGTTATGGACACTGGGGGTAGTAAGTCAATTTTGAAAGGTGTTGGTCTCCCCTGTCTAGACTGCAGGGGCTCTCAAACCTCTTTTGGGGCCCTGTAGCCATCTCATAATTTAGTTGTAGCCTCGGAGTACTTCACCTGATTCAAGCAGTTAAGGGCTTGATAATTAGTTAACAAGTTAATTCAGGTGTGCTAGTTCTAGAATACACTGAATATATGGGTTCCTAGGAAAGTTTGAGAACCACTAGTCTATTGTACAATATTTCTGTTGTACAAAATGGCATGGAAGTATATAGTTCTATTAAATAAGGCATATATTTATAGTATGTAAGGGGTGTTTTATATTTCCAAGATACTGCAGTAAAGTCAGGTGCCTTCGACCTCTGTATTTAGTGGTATGTGTATGGCCAACGTACGACTGCATACAGTCTAACAGAGGTTGGCCATAACCCCTGGGATGACTTACAACTTTTATAAACCAGTTGCAAAATTAGAACAATTAGAATAGTAGGAGCATTTTCTCAGTCATAGCAATGGTACAGTATTTGATCTCATACACCACTGTTTTCAACTAAGGAGAGTTGTGACCACTCGAAATTATTACCATCCTTATTGATGGAACATGTTGTGATGACATTCCAGGTGTGACAGTGGATAGGAGTCCTAGGGCTCACTGTCGCTTTAGGTTTCTATATATAAAGCCTCAGCGGTTGTTTATTGGATTCATATTACACCGAGTAATAGGCATAACAGTGCGTGCGTGCGTGCGTGCGTCACCGCGTTCTAGTCCACATTATTTTGCCGAGGATACTTGTGCTTGGCGGCTACCTGCAATAACAAGTGATCAGATTTCACCGTGAAAGCAACTTATTCTATTTTAAAATAATGGTCCTAACTCAGAATATGCTTGTAGTAATATAATGTGTAACAAAAGATAAGACTTAACAACCTTGCCAAGTTAAAATATATATCAACATTTGAAATAAGGCACATGCGACAGTGGTGGGTTTGAGTGATGAGTTCTGATCAGTGTAAATCGTTATTTTAAGAAGCAAAAATCATTCGTAACTTATGATCGAGTATGACGGATATATTTTCCTAAGACTAGGTGGAAGTGCCATTTATGTGAAAGACATGTTATAAAATAGATGGAAACAACGCAGTAGTATACTTTAAAGTACATACTGTACTGTGAGCACTGCTCTATTCTGTTAAAGGTGTACTATTGAACAGTATATCTGAGAAGATAATGATATTAAAACCCCATCAACACCGCGCTGTACTCAGTATGCAGACCTAAAGAGGAACCGATATTCATAGCATTTTGACACGTCAGCTGAAGCATTCGAGCACATTTCGGCGTTACACATTACTCATCCTCAAATAATATTCAAGCTAGCTAGCTATCCATGTTACCGAGTGAAGGCAAAATAGGTAGCTATTTGCGTTTTAAATGCAATGCATGCGTGGTTTTACAGAAACATTTGCTTTCTAATCAAGTTCTGTACATTCAGTTAGTTGAATGTTGATCGACATTAGAAATTCGTTACCGGTATTTGGCTTGTCATGTGGCGTCGCATGACACTAGGACAAGGTACTGTAATAACGTTATGGTAGCTAGTTAACTAGCTAAAATGCTTATCTGTCATCTCATATTTAATGTTTGATTTCGTGTTACTGTAACTAATGTTGATTTCATTTGTTGCCTTAATGTTTAGCGATGTTTTTTTTAATTTCCTTTTCCTGTGACGTCCGTCATATTGACAATGTTTGCTTTGCTGTCATTCAGCATTGCGGCACAGGTATTCAATCTAAATAGTCTTTACTATATGAATAAAAAGGATTTCCTGGTTCGTATGTTGTAGCTGTCATGTGACTGCGTTGTTTTATTAAAATTGCTGTCACTTAATGGGTTAACGGAATAGGTGTATCACAATTAAGCTCAACACTTAACATCTCGACGATTATTCAAGATATGCTTGTTTACTTTTCAGAAGTAGAATACTCCACATGTCATCAATGAATACGGTTAAAGGAACAGTATTACAGGCTAGTAACCCATCTAATACCCCCTAAAGGTCAGGTGCAGAACATAGCAGATGTTAACAGAACCTACTAACCTCTGCTTGCTTCTTTACTTAATAGGTTTTCAGAGGGCACAATTTGTTTGATGCCCAGTGCTCCACAATGGAGCTCTCAGACTCAGTCACACACAAAAACGGGCGGCAGAGGAAGGTCATTGCCCCCCAGGAGAACATGAGGGATGCAGACAGTGTTCGCAATACCACACTGGAGGTGGAGGAGGGGGAGGCGCTAATCCAGGGATCGGACAACGAGGACAATGGTCACCGCAAGGTCGTGCATGGGATAAAGGGGGAGCTGGGGAACGTGGCCTTGCTTCTCTTCCTGTACGTCCTCCAGGGCATCCCTCTAGGCCTGGCGGGAAGCATCCCTCTCATCCTCCAGAGCAAGAATGTCAGCTACACGGACCAGGCCTTCTTTAGCTTCGTCTTCTGGCCCTTCAGTCTCAAACTGCTCTGGGCCCCCCTGGTGGATGCGCTCTACCTGACCCGGTTTGGACGCAGGTAAACCATTGGATTATTGGAATGACATGGTTATGTTTTGCAACCAGAATTGCCAAAGCTTTCTTTTCTGTTTGCCTCCTCCCCTCCCTTTCAGGAAGTCTTGGCTTGTGCCGACTCAATACCTTTTGGGTATTTTCATGCTGTACCTCTCAGTGACCGTGGATATACTGCTAAAAAGCGAAGGAGGGAGGGGCCCGGATGTGGTCACGCTGACAGCGGTGTTCTTCATGTTGTCTTTTCTGGCCGCCACACAGGTAGACAGGCAGCCACTACCTCCTCCACTTCCTTAACTCATCCACTCTTTTCTTTGCTCACTGCTTCTACTCTCTCCCTCACTCGCTCTACATACTTTGGTTATTTGCTCAGGACATTGCGGTGGATGGCTGGGCGCTGACAATGCTTTCTCGGGAGAACGTGGGCTACGCATCCACCTGTAATTCTGTAGGGCAGACGGCTGGCTACTTCCTTGGCAACGTGCTGTTCCTTGCCCTGGAGTCAGCTGATTTCTGCAACAAGTACATCCGTGCAGAGCCTAAAGCGACTGGGCTAGTTACACTGTCAGGTAAGGATTTATGGGAAGGAGGATGGGAAAGTGGAAGGGAGGACTGGCAGATGTCAATGTCATCTATGAAGTGGAGAGTTAACCCAGATATCAGGTTTAAACTTGCTATGGTCAGCTGCCATCACGCTTAGATACAGACATGCAAAGCTTTTAGAATCCTTCTCGGCTTCGTGGGGAAACGCAGTTGGTCAGGTTTTGCATTCGTTCTACTATCTCAGAGTTAAGAATTGGTAATACAGTTAATGGTTTCAGGTCTTTAGGATAATGTTTTTGTTTTACTTCACCATGTTTTTAACCGTGTTTACGTGACCAAATTTCTTTCATGCTAACTTTTTCCTGTAGGTCAGAACCTCTAAGGAGTACAGGTTTATGCATTTTTCTTCATCTTTAGAATTTTTTTTTTTTTTAGGCCAATATACTTTTCAATTTTAGGGTACTCTTCTGATCATAGTGCCTATATTGGCAATGTGATTATCCCTGTTCTATATGAAAACACACTAACCAGAAGAGAAAATAAACTTGTGCTGGAGTAATATTGGACACCAACATCTCATTGTTGCTTGAGATCATAAAGTTAATAAGTCAGTGTGAACTTCTGTGTCAAGTTTAACTTAAAAAATATTCATAATGGTAGGCTGGCCATGTACTGTTGTACACAGCATTTAAATCCAAGCTCAAGACAAACTGGCTATATAAAACACTTATATAGGCAGAGATTATTAGCTAGTTATTAAGCTTGGATAATGACATTTTGTTGGGGTTGTTTTTTGGATGTTGAACTTGCTGGCTAGCTTGGTTATTGAATGAATAGCTAGCCAGTAGTTATAATGTTAATTATAAGCTTGTTCTGTCTGCCCTCATCGCCATTGCATGGCTGGCAGTAATTGTAGTTGCAGCAGTATAGATGTGTGTGTATGCACTACTGGTCAAAAGTTTTAGAAAACCACAATTTTTCTGTATTTCTATTGAAATTTAAGGACTTCAAGTCCAATGAATAACATGAGATGGTACAAAGTTTAGGTCACACAAACTGAACAATTATGTTATCCTTTTGATAAGAATCAAGCCTTGAAATAATTCTCAAGTGTTCTTTTGTTGATTACTTACAAACTCTCTCAGTGGGTACAGTTTCCTACACCATGAAAAGGCACTTGGAAATTTGAGGAAACTCAGACAGGAAGAGGTCTTGCAAACTCAAAGCCACAATAGAATCAGAAGTCAAGTTTCTGAGAGTCAAAAGCTTGCTTGATCGGCAGCTAACAGTACAAACGCTTCAAGCACAGCTTAACACTGGTCGAAGTAAGCAAGTCTCAGTTTCAACTGTGAGGAGAAGACTTCAAGCTGCAGGTTTGACAGATTGTGTGGCAGTAAAAAAGCAATTTCTAAGATGGCAAAATAAGAATAGGAGGCTTGCCTAGTCCGTGAAGCATTCCCTGTGGACTGTTGAAGACTAGAAGGTCTTAGGGACCAATTCATCAAAATGTTTAATATTCAGTTCATC
The DNA here is from genome assembly GCA_016801105.1 of Esox niger. Taxonomy (NCBI): domain Eukaryota; kingdom Metazoa; phylum Chordata; class Actinopteri; order Esociformes; family Esocidae; genus Esox; species Esox niger. Next base: position 18,034 of record JACXGJ010002601.1, on the reverse strand, counting down.
ACGTAGGATTTTTATATGACAAGGAATAAATAAGAAGATGGTTCCTCAGTGAGGGACACCAACTGTCAAACATGGACGAGGAAGTGTGATGGTCTGGGGCTCTTTTGCTGGATCTAGAGGGGGGCACCCTAAACCAAAACAGCTACCACAGCATGATTACATTTTGTTAAACAAAATGAGTCCTTGATTTCTCTTCTCTCCAATTGTTTATTTTTTCTATGCAGTAGTTTAGTACATTTATACATTAAACTGTCTGAATTTAAATAAAATAATTGAAAAAATGTTCTAAGAATTTTGTATATGGTGAGAATTAGTTTAGTATCGAATATTAAATCTTACATGGCAGTTCTGGTTAATTGTCATTGCATTGCCTGTCTAAAATGCATGTCGTATTGATGCTCTATGTGATTGGCTCCTTGCGGCACAGAATTCCTGTTCTTCTGGGGCGTGGTGTTCCTGGTGTCAACCACGTTGGTGGCTGTCATGAAGAAGGAGAACGCCAGGGGGCAACACGGCAAGAGGAAAGTTCGGGAGGAGACACAGAGCGTCATGGAGACGTACAAACTGCTCGTGTCCATTATCAAGATGCCTGCCGTCTTCACCTTCTGTAGCATGTTGCTCACCGCTAAGGTACTACGTGGCCCTATGTTACCCATTTGTGACGTGTTCACCCCACGTAGTCTGTTGCTAATTTTTGAGGGACCAAAATCTTAACCAATCAATGCAGTCACCTAACTCATCTGCTGTGTTCCACCAACTTGCTGTAATAGATTCAGCGATCACGCATGCGTCTCTCTCCAGATAGGGTTCTCAGCGGCTGACGCGGTGACTGGCCTGAAGCTGGTTGAGGCAGGTGTTCCGAAAGAGCAGCTGGCATTGCTGGCAGTTCCTATGGTGCCTCTGCAGATACTACTGCCTCTAATCATCAGTAAATACACCGCCGGGCCACGTCCTCTGGATGTCTTTTACAAGGCCTTTCCCTTCAGGTAAAACGCACAACAGAGCTGAACTGATGGTGAACCCAAAAATGGTCGACACAGATCACGTAGGGTTTTTCTGATATCAATAATTGTAATTAGTAGCCTTTAATTAGAAATTGAGTGCGGGTGATTGTTAAATATACTTGTGATGGCTAAAATTTGTATTGGCAGTTTCAAATACAATATAAATAAAACGGGGATGCACATTGATTTTGAGACAGTTTACAAAAATATAGTTATTTTTTCCCATATTGCATAGCTCTTGGGTATTTCAGGAATGTTTTATTTTGTGGACACATAATCCTATTTTATCTAACATGAAACCCAAAATCACTGTTTTAACTTATAACCTAACACCCTCCTTGTGGGGGCTGGTGAAAGCTATCCGCAAAATCAACTTTCTGGTTTGAAAATTGTTCACCAGGTTAATATGGCGTGTACAAACACACCGTTTACAACCAAACGTTTGTTTTCTTGTGTAGGTTGTTGATAGGTTTGGGGTATGCTCTGTTGGTGTGGTGGACTCCCAGTTTAAAGGAGGAAGGGGGATTCCCTGTCTACTACTATGGCATAGTACTGTTCAGTTACGCACTGCATCAGGTAACAAGGCTTACTGTCCATCCATCCCTTTCTCACTTCTGTTTTATCTGCCATTTTCCCTATATCTCTCCCTCTATTCCTGCTCCCCCGGCGTATTACAATGGAATGTTTATCAGCTTGGGCCACCGGTCTCAAACTTCTTTCCCACAGGTGGCGCTGTACAGCATGTACGTAGCCCTGATGGCGTTCAATGCCAAAGTGAGTGATCCAGTGATCGGCGGGACCTACATGACCCTGTTGAACACCGTCACCAACCTGGGGGGTAACTGGCCCTCCACCCTGGCCCTGTGGCTGGTCGACCCGCTCACCTCTACGGAGTGCCAGGGAGCGGCTGGGCAGAGCTGCAAGTCGCCGGTGGAGGCGGGGGTGAGTGGGATTTGAGCGTGCTTCTAAACAGAAGAGATAATTGGACGTTTTCCCATTTGAATGTTGTGTAAAATTACTCTTAAAGGGGATTCTCTGGAAAAACTTCACTTAAACATCTCTCTCTCTTTCTCTCTTACAGCTTTGTGTTAAGGAGGGCGGCACATGTGTGACCACATTGGATGGCTATTATGTGGAATCGGTGGTGTGTGTGGTGATAGGACTGGGGTGGTGGTTGTGGCTAGGTAAGAGAATGAAAAGGTTGCAAGACCAGAGCCCAGCCGCATGGAAGTGCAGGATCGCTCAATGACGACACTCAGCCCGGTTACTGACTGGCAGGACTGTCCAATGACAATGCACCACCCTCCCCCAACTACCAACCAGCACAATCCCCATCCTCACTTCAGCAAAAAACTTCTCGGCCGGCTGCTACATTCTGATGGGAAAAGCTTCTGTCAGCTCACCGTCTGAGCTTGAAAACAAAAAAAATGTTGTTCTTCTCACTCACTTCTGTTACTGTTGATTTTATTTTACTCCGACTCTCTTGTATCTGACCCTCTCTTTGTCCTCCTCCGTTCTGCCTTTCTTGAGTGGATATTAGTTGGTAGCCTTTCGCTCTGTGAATTACTGTTATTGTGCACAAGCCAGCACAAGACTGTGTAACATATGGTCACTACCCACTCTCTCTTAGAGAGCATAGGGTTGAATATCACATTATCACCATGGCTTCTGTCGCTGCCGCTCCAACAATGTCCTGTCAAAAAACAAGAGGAGGAACTTTTTGTCTTGCTACGTATATTTACAGTAGAAATTCACTCAACAAAATAGCTGCTTTGCCTTCTCAGCCTGCATTCCCCGCTAGTTGAACTATTCAAATTTTACTTATTTTATTTGTGCCTTGCTTTGTTCTTGAAAGACTGACAGTCGTCTGACATCTCAAATAGCATCGATCATATCCAATTAACTTTAAGGTTTAAGCCAAGACCTGGTTTATAATTTTTTCAGATTTGGATTGATGACACTGGTTCTGTTTTTACACAGACAGCACAAGCTCTGATCAGTAACATAGCCTTACTCAGAAATCATATCTCTTGAAATTCTTCAACTTCACGGACTCGTTTCACAGACACAGATTAAGCCTAGTCCTGGATAACAACAAAAAAAATCAAGCTTAATGGAGCATCTCCATTGAAATATAATTGTCCAGGACTAAGCTTAAACTGTGTCTATGAAGTTGACTCTTAACAGTACAGATTAAAGATTGTATGTAACTGGATTTCTCTTAACAACAGTATTTTCTCTAAATTAGCAAGGGGGTGGGGGTTCGGGTGGTGGGAATCATTGACAGCAAATGAGCAAGACCCAGCTATGGGACTGTAATGGGCCTTTGGATTATGTTTAGAAAAGGTTATGTTTTGTGTCTATTTGTTGATTTTATAATTTAATTTGTTTTGGAGTTCTGTACTGCCTCATCAGGCTGCACTTAATCATTTGCATTGATCCATTGCTGGGTAACTGACAGTTCAGACTCCATTTTCCTTCCCAAATTTCCTTCTTAATTTCTGCCCCTAAGTACAGGTCAAAACCAGATGTGACATGGCTCCTTAATGGTAAAAGTCAGGGTATGGTTAATAATAAGCTGGTTTTAAACCAGTTAGTTCTTTGGGGAAGATGATATGTGCACTGAGTTTCCACACCAAGACAAAGCCATCTTACTGTAACAGACATTTTGTTAGCCTTGAGCATATTTCTACTTTCGGTTAATTTTTACAGCTTGTGATGGTGGTGATGCTGTTTGTGCTGGACATGGCCTTTTGTGCGTATGCGCCAGTACTTTTACAGTTGTTTTACCAATTCAATTCTACCAGCATTAACTTGCAAATGAATATGTTTATTTATTAATGATTTGTTTGAGTTACCAAATATTTCACAGAAATGAATGTTTTTGTGGTAATTAAGATGTTTTTTAATCACAGTTTTGATTAATTTTAGTGTGTACTTTCCTAAATTAAGATTGGGGCCTAGCTACTTAAGTTTCCCATTAAACCAATTTGTGATAGGCAGCTGCTGTAAAAAATCCCAACACACACAATCACTCTTGAAAACCTGGTATTGAAGACCTGTTTAGGGGTTTAAGTTGTCCTTGCACCTTTTTAGGGAAGTGTTAATGTGACTCCTTTTAAAATGTAAAAGCTCAGACATTAGTGACTGTACCCTATGAAACTTACTTTTGTACCAACATTCCCAAGATGTAATATTGAAGAGATGAACTACAGATATGTAATACAATGAATAGGCACACTAAATGGCTTCAAAGTGTCTGGTTTTATAGGCTGCGTGTGTGTCGACTGTACGCGTGGGATTGTAAAAACGCGAGACCAGATCTACTTTTTGGTCCAGACTACTTACACTATGTGGGCGTAGCGATTTTCGTAGTCTTCAGAAATGTCAACAAACCCAAGTGAAGACGAAAAAGGACAAAAACCGACAAACATAGTTTCCTCCATATCGCAGTTCGCTGACGATAATTTAACCATTATCCGGGTAAGATAACAATGTGATACAAACCTCACATTCAATCATTGAAGGTATTTTAAAGCGAATTGTAGACGGCAGTGTGTTCATTCCGCAAAACAATTCAAGTTGTTATGTTTTTCAAGTAAAACAACATGTCTTTAGAAAATGCAGGTGGGTGTCTTCCCATTTCGTATTGGAAACCGCGTTTTAATAGGCGAAATGAATACACCTCCGCTTTTGGTGTCAGATTGAAGGGATCTTAAAACAGTCCAAATGTTGAAAGTGGCTAACATTTGTGTTCCCCCTAGAACATCAGTACCGGACTTGCAATTGCCGGAGTTGTTATAATATCGAGGAGTATTAAATTGGTAAGTTGTCTGAATAATTTAGCCATTTAAAAATAACCCCAAGGAGATGGTAGCACCTAGCAAGTCAGGTTTTACACACACCCTGCTTAAAAACGTGGGGGATATTTCCCTAATGTGTTATTGGAAACAACAAATGCTTAAATGCATAGTCTGGCATGCCGGTGTAACCTTAGCGTACACACTAGACTCCATTTACCGAATGTTTCGTTGTGATCAAAGATTGTTATGGCCAACCTTACCACGTACTCCCATTATTTCATACCCCGCATTCACACACTGATGGCTATCGTTTGAAGGCCCATGACCATGGTGCTTGACAACCGATCAGCTAGGGGAGATTACCTTCATGTTATGCTCAGTGCCCACTGGCCAGCGATGTGGGCATTGAGCACCTCAGCTATTCGTTCTTCCACCTCCGGTCTCGGCCAACCACCCAAGCATTAGGGCATGTACTGTTTAGCCCAGTTAAATCTATCTATAATAGTTTCACCTATTATCTGGAGATGGATTAAGGTATTATGCAATTTGGAATCCTTTAGAAAAATGCCAAACTTCAAGGAAGAAGTGTGGAAAATAATACAGGACACACCACTATCCAAAGTCTTCTTTTTCAACACTACCAGCTATATGCATTTAGAATCTGTCATGCCCCTTTCATGACTGGCACTGTTTAACATCCAGTCCCCAACAATTTTTTTTTGTTAGACAGAAATGTGGCACAGAAATGGTGATTCCTACCTACAAAATGAAACATGTCTACCAGGCAATGATTATCTGGAAAAAGCTAGTGTTCATGGCAGGGGTATTGATATGGCTGTTTTCCACGAAGTTTTGTTTTGTCCGGAAAATGTTGCCCGTCCTGCCTGGCCCATTATTTGAGTGAATGTTTTTCAAGGTGAAGCCTTTCACAGTTATCTCCCTCCTAAATCAAATGCTTTCAGTTCTCTGAGCTAATCACATTTCTATCCAGTGTTGTTGTGTTTGGGGATTTCAACATTCACGTTGATTCAACAAAATGTTCCTTTGCCACTGACTTCCTGAACGTGCACTGTCTTGTACTGTCTATATTCCAACATCACTATTAAAAAAATAAAAATTGTCCACTCATTGATTCTTTATTAAATGTTTTCAACAAGACCCTGCAAACTGGGCGGGTACTGACAATTTTCAAGGTGGCAGCCATTTCTCCCTTGTTCAAGAAACCATCCCTTGACCCAGACAATATTTCTATTTCCCATCTCCCACTTAACAGGAGTCCTAGAGAATATTTTGGCACCTCATTCACCCATACCTCAGTGCTAACCACCTTTGAGGTTTTCCAGTCTGTCTTCGAGCCAATGCGTAATACTGAGACTGCATTGGTGAAGGTTAATGACCTCATGGCTGCAGATCCTCCTCCATTTTGATTCTTATGGACCCCAGCACTGTTTTTGATAACAGTACTGTAGGTGACACCATTGTACTCCAGCGCAGAAGAGAGCACTGCCATCTCTGGGATTGCCTTAAACTGGTTCAACTTTTACATTTCTAACTGCAAAGCATGATGTTTCTCTCAGTGGTGCAAGACCAGAGGAGTTCACGTTTCTGTGTATTTTGAATATCATTTTACTTCCCGTTCCTATCAAAGAAAACATTATGCAGACGATCCAGAAAGAGACGCCCCATGCCTAATTGGCCAGTGTCAAAGGCTATCTCTTAACACTGACAGATTGGGCAGTTTTAACCAGAATGGAGATGAGATTAGCACCTCCCCCTTGTTCCATTAAAAGACAGATGGCCTTTGTGCACAGGTTGTAACGTCAGGGTCAGTTTTGGATGGAGGGCTGTAAATTGATGCGCTCATACAAGGATAATGTGTTCATCCCAGTTGATGCGGTTTAGTTAGTCCGCTTAGCAGCCTTTTCCTAAAAAACGGACCATCGATCTCCATCGTAGACCTTTAGAAGGGTCTGTCAGGCTAAGGGGTAAATAATCACTTTTGTTAAGCAAATATGAAAGCATTTCAAATGTTGTCATCTGAAACATGTGACTACATAGAAAGGTACAGTGGAAGAAATTGCAACACGTTATACTTATACATTCCCTTTTGGATGCTGTTTTCTAACAAGGTCTCCAACGCGTCACTGCCCTTGTCAGCTCACTAGGTTTGCTGCAGCCTCTGAGGTCCCAGCATTGTTCATAGAGAAGAATGTGGTTCTCAGAGGAAGAGTCCATGCAGTTGCAGAGAAAGGCTTGGAGGTGGAGCATGTCCCAATCTACATCCCACTCCTATCCTGGATGCTGGATAAACGTAAGGGAAAAGTGGACTGAGTAAAATGCACACATACAGCAAAAAAAAGGCCAATCAAAGTGTGATTAGGATTAGCGTCCCAGCTGTTGGAAGTCGGCTCAGCCACACATCTGTCTCCAATTAAACATTGAGCTATTCACTAATCCCAGCCTATATGGCAGATAAAAGCAGGGATGCAACTTTGCAGTTATTAGGGCATCCTAAAGGTCAGTAATAAACCAAGCTAATGTTCACTTATGCTATTTGACTTTAGTGCAGGTGTAAGGTTGTCTTTGGTTTTTGCTGAGTTATTGTACTTCCCTGAGGTGACACCACTACTTTTATCCATTTAATTTGATTTAATAGACAATGGATGACGGCCCAATTTTAATTGATGGTTATTGTGACAGAAATGCATTTTTTATCTTTATCTTATTAAGACTAACCTTTTTCTATAGTTTCACCTACTACCGTTATACTGGGACACCAGAGGGTTTTGTTTCTCTTTTTATTGGACTGAGATAGCATAGTGAGCCTGTTAGAGAAGCGGTAAGCCCCTCTAAGTTATTCCCTGCAGTCAAACTGAGTTAAAAAGCCGTAAGATCGCTCTTAGCTTCACCTGTGGCCAAAGAGATTTTCTTATGATGCACTTCTGTAGTTAGATGGCAGGCGTCTCTCTCAAGTGTTTTCAATATGATCTGTTGTTTTACGACACATGCTAGAACTCTGTTTGCATTCATTCAACCTCACTGTCCAATATAGCATTTATATCGCTGTAGTTGTAAAGCTTTGAATAATGCATGTCTGCTACTATATCTTAAAAAAATATTTGCCACCTTCAGATCTCTGCATTAGATTAAAGCCTAAAAGCCTTTTTAATCTGCAATTTGTTTGTGATATGTTTTATTTAAATGATATCTATCGTAAATACACATTTCTATTCACATTGGCAACACTCTTGCTCACCAGAGATACACTGTGAGGCACAACACTTCAGTGCAAAGTGCTTTTGCTAGACAACTAACCCGGGTGACATTTTAACGCACGGACTGTTGTTTACCTGGTAACTAACATGGCGCTCCCTGAGGAACAAGTGCTGTTCCTGGTAATAATCATAGAAATAATAGAATTTCCCACATTTATTTTTTCTGATTTTGTTCAAACATGTTCTGTTAAAAACACTCATAGATAAATATGCCCCGCCCTCCTCAACCCCAATTTTTCCTCCCCTAAGGTAACGGTGGAGTTTCCCCCCTGGCTGTGCGCCTGGCGGGCGTGGAGCTGACCTCTGAAGGGAAGGAGTGGCTGGAGTTGCACCTGAGCCCTGCCCAGATGGTGTGGCTGAAACTGGTCAGCAGAGAGGATGAGGCATTACACTGTCTGGTGTCTGTCAGCCGGGTCAGTTTGTGTCTACATGTTAGGCGAGCCTATCATGGTCTGTCTTTCACTGGGGTTTACACAGTAGCCACCAAGCATAATACTAGAAAGTGTAAAGTATCAAAACAGAATACATTTTCTTCTCTGCACACTCTGTCCCCAGGGTCCAGTGAGGAGTCTCTGTGTGAACGAGGAAGTTTTGAGGTTGGGTTTGGCACGCACTGTCCCAGTTTATGGACTGCGATATGACTCTCGCCTCTACCTGCAGCTCCACCAAAGGCTGCTAAGGGCACAGGTGAAAGCAGAGAAAAGGGGATGGGGCATGTGGAAAGAAGACAGCCTATGGGAGAGGACCAAAGTGGCTATTCGGGATAATGCACTGGTCCGACAAATCTGTAGGATCTTCAAGCGGATGTGATTGGTTGATTCAAGGGGACTTCAAAGGAACTTTATGAAAGGTTGTCAAATCCAGTTCATGTTCATCCGAGGGAGAACCTCTTACATGGACTAGAACCGGCTTCTCGTTTGGTGCAGCAAAGTCTTTTAAATTGTTATATTTACCTTGGTCTGACTAGAAGTTAATCCGGACGTTTTGACCTGCCTGTAAATTCTCTGATGAATAAAGCACTCTAAGCATTATTTTGCAGTTAGAATGACCCTGGCATAAATTATTTGAATGTGTCATATCTCCAATAATTTTATATGGCAGTAGAATATGGGGCCCCAAATAGAATTGATACTGTACATATTTGGACAAATGTCCTGAAATATTACACCTGGAATTTTGTATTCTTGGCGTTCACAGAAATCCCTCTAAACTAGCAGTTTGTGCAGAACTTGGGAGATTCCCTTTAGCATTCCAAGAAGAAAATAGCAATTATATGGTAGGCTAAAAAACACCTACATCCAACATATTTTCATCGCAAGGCATTCTTATGCAAACAACAACCCTGAGAATTAGCTCAGAAACACCAGCTACATTTATCCACTTCGGTGACAACCTTTTTCAGTTACTGTACCACCAACAGTATTTTGCTTAGCACTGGAAACCCCCCTGTGGTAATTTTTATTGTAACCCTATTGTCGTGTTGTCAAGTACTCCCTGTTGATAAGTCACGTGGTTCTTATACTCCTGCTTGGGACAGTAACAAAACTAAAACAAATAGAAATATCCATAATGCCTACAGAAACCAAAAAGCAGATTGAAAAGACTGAAACAAAACTATAGTGTAACTGTAGGTAATGGTGAGCATCGCCTGTGGACCGTAAATTAAGGGAGCAGGGCCAGTTAGACCTGGACTGAGGTTGGTGCTTCCCTGCTTCAGAACATGCAAGTGTGAACATTTGGGCTAATATCTACCTCAGCCCAGGGCTAAGGAGCCTTTTGGTGATTTCAGTAAGAGAAAAAAGACAGCATCTGAACATGTCTTGGCCTCATACATTACATCATAAAAGAGAATATAGTTCTGTACATGTTTGATTTCTTGTCTGTATACAATTTTCATGTTAGTTGTTTTTCTTTCTATACATTTTGTATACCATATAATTATTGATGCCTAAATGTGTTTGCTTCGACAGTAGTGGCGGCCATCCATTCATATCAATAAACTACATGGTAAAAACACAACTGTCTCGATAATTGAGTTGGCTAGTGACTTAAAGGGTTAGGGTTGATTAAACATGTCTTTACATTACACACTACTAATATTATTGAGAAAGCATACACAAGTATTTTCAGTTGATACAACTTAAATTAGGTCCAGATATTTGCTTAATGGAATTGTTTAATATACTAAGCCAAACTTACAATCTAATTTCCAATAACCATTTCCCTTTCAAGTGATCTCAAGAGTTACAACCGATCACTGAATTTGTTTATGACAAAGACATGGTTATTGATTTTCAATCATTTCAATTTCTAGTCAATTGTTAGACATGTTATTAGAAACACTAATGCCTCGCCTTATTTGGAAGTCCTGCTTTGCATTGTACAGTGGCCAGATAATCATGGTTGGAGCCCTTTTATAAATACTTTATAAAAAGAATCCCTGATTTCCACCCAAAAAATTCCAGTCTGCTGAGTTCCCTGGTAAACCTGGGACTTCACTAGAATTTGGCAATTCTCATAGCAAAGCATTGGCCTGCAAGGAATGTGTAATTTCTGTTGGTTTCAAGCGTAAATCCATCTTCCTGTCAAATCTTTTCATTGAACTCTAACAATAATTTATGTAACAGGTGCAAAGTAATGTTTTACTACCTGGTCAGATTGCTTTGCTCATAAGTTTGCATACCCTTGGAGAATTGGTAATACATGTACCATTTATAAAGGACACATGAGTGAGCAGGCAAATCACATCTTTTATTTCTAATGGGATTCACATTCAACTGTATGTCATTACAGAATGGTACAATCATAAAACAAAACATGGCAATAGAGAATTTTTTTTAATGTTCCCTGTTCAAAAGTCTGCCTGTCTATGAGTCCCTGAGTTCTTGCAGGTGGTATAGCGGCCCATTCGTCTTGGCAATTCAATTTTCACAAGATTCCCTATGTCTTTAGAGCTCAGACACCCCCAAAACATCGGTGAGCCACCCCCATGCTTCACAGTGGGGATGGTTTTCTGTTCACTATAGGCCTTGATAACCTCTCTCCAAATATAGTGCTTATGGTTGTGACCATAAAGCTCTGTTTGGTCCCATCACTCCAAATTACAGTGTGCCAGAAGCTGTGAGGTGTGTCAAAGTGATGTTGGGCATATTGTAACCAGGCTATTTTGTGGCATTGGCGCAGTAAAGGCTTCTTTCTGGCAACTCAACCATGCAGCTCATTGTTGTGCAAGTATCTTCGTATTCTGCTCCTTGAAGTGTCCACACCATCTTCTTCCGGAGCAGCCTGTATTTTTCCTGAGGTTACCTGTAGGATTTTTTTTGTATCCCGAACAATTGGAAGTTTTGGCTGAAATCTTTCTTGATCTACCTGATGTGATTAGTTTCACTACTAGACCTGGACTAAGCTATTCTTGACTACTGGGTTCAGTAAAACACTGCCTGGTCTGTATGTGTCCATTGGACGGGCGAGCTGCCTGTCACATTTGAGTCCTGCATGTCAGCACCGGGTTATGCACTTAATACCTTTTTTGTAGATGGCAGTGTGTTGCTATATAGTTTGCTTTTGTTTTCTTAGTTCTGTCTGTATGTATTTTGTTAGTCCGTTTTATAAGTTGACTGCCATTTACAAGGCTATGGATATCTTTTAATATCTTTTATAAATTTCCATTCCCTTGTTACGCAGGTTTTTACAGTTAATTTTGGATCCCCATGGCTCAGTATGTAGCCTGGTCAGTGCACGCACATGAGAACCAAACTCATTGGCTACTTATGCACAGACACTTATTGGAATTTAAAAAGCCACATGTGTGGGAAATTAATCATATAATCACCATTTTCACCTGTGTGTGTCGTCTTGTGTGTCTTTAACAAGGCCAAACATTCAAGGGTATGTAAACTTATGATCAGGGCCTTTTGGGTGATTTCTGTTATTGTTATGATTTTAAGAGCAGCCAAATGACTATGCAAAAAAAAATGGCTTCATATGATATGATAACAGTTTTTTGCATGGTCAGTCATATTTTATAAATCAATGCCAAAATGTCACAGTTTCTGCCAGGTTATGCAAACTCATGAGCACAACTGTATGTATTTGATGTTTGTGTAGATAAGATTAATTCATCTGTCAATGTACATGCAAAAAAGCATTATGAAATAATTATAAAATATCAACATGAAGCAAAGCATGCTGGAAACATTCTTTTAAACTTGGAAAATGTTTGTAAAAGCTAGCAGTATCACAAGCATTTTCAGTCATTAGGAACATTCAACAATTTTGAGTAATGCTAAGCATTTGAGAAAAATACCTTATGGTTTACAGTGTACTTGAGGTTTTGTCTTCACTTAAAATAGTTAAGTAGCAGTCAGATGTTTATTTGAGTAAAATACAGTATATTTATGTGTTCTGTCAAATCAAAATGATATACTTAATTGTGCCATGAGCCTCAGTTAGAGCATTGTGGGAAATTCATCTTTTAACTTGTTGATTATTTTACACAAAATACATTTAAAAAATATTATTGAACAGTTTGTATTCCTATGAGGTTTAATTGACAAGAGGGAAAGATATAACTGTTTGGCAAATTGATGTTTTACAATAAGAAAAGCCATGACAAGTATTGCTTGTTAGAGGAATAAGCACTAGTATATGCTAGATAATGCCTGTTATAGTGGGTAAAAGTGACACAGTGTCACAGGTTGTCATTTGAAGCCAATCAAAATAATTACTGTGAACTACTTCCACAATATAAATTATGAATGAGGGCTAATCATTTTAATGTTATAGGTCATAACACATGAGTTAAATGTTAGATTATCATTAATCATAATTTAGAGGGTATTTGAAATATTATCACTGGAAAACTTCTAATTGGGTTACTCGAATGGTTTGTGGTAAGGGATTTTCACAAAAAACGTATATACATTTTTTACAGTGCACCAATCAAATTTCTTATTTGAATTTGGTTTCAAAGTGTTAAGTCTCAGGACCTTGACAACCAAAGATTTGTTTCCATCCATACTGCCGGCCTCTAATGTAAAAATGATTAACTGGGATCTCTTTGGATAGGTAAATGTTGCAAGAAACGTACACTCTCTTCCATCAGCATGGGACCCATGGATTCAGCTGAGTCGTCCCTCCTTGACCAGGCATATCTGACCCCAATCCAGGCTCATCAGGTGGAGAATAAAAATTAAAAGCAGAAAAACAGATCAGTGCAGAGGGAAAAAAGTAAGAATGTGATGTTGTACACCTCAAAAAAGTAGTTGCCACAATGGAGGAAGAGGAATGTAGAGGCCACCAAGACAAGGACCGCTAACCTGTACCTTCTGAATTGCCACCGTGAGATTGGCCGGAGAGAGAAGCTGCCTCACCATGGCCCTGAACAATGTCTTGTTGCGTGTCCTTTCCCTGTGCTTTCCCCCTGTTACAGTATGTTGAAACGTTACCACTGCTGGTCTGAAGCCTTGATAATAATCCCTTGGCTTTCACTTTTCTTTAAAAGAATTCAACTACAAATCCCTCTGTTACCCTTTGCCCAAAGCCGTGTGGATATGTTCCTATGCGTATGGCTAGAGAGAGGAGGCTTGCTGTTGGATTGCCATGGCTATAGAAATGTGGGTGTATTCTGGTTTCCCCCACCAAGATTCAAATTGCCATGGCAACACAAAAACCGTTAGACAAAGCGTATAAAGAAGTGAAACCCTATTTTCCCCCCCAAAACACCACAGGAGGTGTTTGAGTGTATGCGTGCGTGAGGCAGAAAGGGGAGTTGAGGAGCTCCTGAAAGGATTCTGTGCCGTTAACATGACTCAGGCATTAGAGCACTTAAGTATGAAGCTAGAGGGGTCCATAATCAGGCAATAGCAAAGCAGTTTGAAAAAGATTGACAAATTAGTAGAGATAAGAGACACTAAAATTATGCACATCAAACAATTACATTGTATCCTGTATTTTCTAATGCCTGTGCCTAAAATCCTTAGGCGATTTACTGTGTCCACCCATGTCTGATAGAATCGGTTGCCAAACCGTGCACTTGGGATGACAGTGTAAACGTGTGTTGATGGGTTGTCCTGGAGGTTTTGTGTGTCTGTTTGTGTGTTTTGACTACAGACAGTGAAAGGCAAAGGTTTGTCAACTGGTCCTAAAACGATTAGTGTAAAGGGGGAACAAAGAGGCTGGGAGAGAGGCATCAGGGGATTTTGGAGCAAGAGGGTGGGAGGAAAATGGGTAGGTGTGAGTGAGTGTGGCAGGGTATCAGCCTGTAAGTCTTTTGTTGTGTAATGTGCTAGCAATTGTCGCTGTATCTGTGGCTTCTCATTGGCTGTCTGGTTTAAATTGTAATGGCGCACGGGGCACGGATGACTGGTGCTGGCAGACTTTGAACTGCTACGGGAGGAATTGTGGGAAGGAAACCACGGAAATAAATAGACCAAATTAAATATATAGATTAATTTCATGGGAAAATATAAATAATTAATGAGTGTATGCGTCTTCATTCAAGAAGAGCGGGAATGATTTCAAAAGGAAGGGGAAGGTAGACCTATGCATTGGCTGCAGAGATCTTGTAAAAACCCGCTCCAAAGAAGTCCGTTCCGTGTTTTTCTGGCTCCCGTGTCCCTATGTTGAATTCGAATATAATGGGGACTCGGCTGGTGGCGGTACAGGCTCCTCCACTCTACTCTGAGGACAGTTGAACACTGTTGGAAAAACCACTAAACGGGATATTTGTGTCATTTATGAAGAACGAAGAAAGTAACAACACACAATGTATTGGTGAAGAGATTTTATTGGGAGTTGACTTCAAATAGAAAAAAGTAAGTATTTGTTTTGTTTTTAAACTAACAGGTGCATTTTATGAAGAATCGATGTGAAATAATGTTGTATGTTTTGTTCTTGTGTGTTCAATTGAAATGCTTGGCTTTCTCTCAAACTAGTCAGTTTCTGTGTAGATTGACAATATTGCCCGTGCAATCGTAACCGAGATGCCTGATTGTTTCCAAAAGTAGCCTAAACTTGTTGACACCAATGCACCTGCCCTTATCTTCAAGTTATACTATTGCGGTTGCATAAAATATAGCAATTTATCTTTTCAATAGACTTATAGACCCACCTCCCCAAAGTTTAATAGGCTAACTGTCAAACGAAGGCATACAAACATTGATAGGTTTGCAGTTGTAAAATATTCCGCAATATACTATTTGTTAATGTTGTTTTTAAGATCTATATTTGTATTCCTTTTTGAGAAGTATGTTTCATCGTCTTATGTCAACGTATAATCAATTTGACAATTTCATTTAAACTAAAGTTGATAGTGTGTTAAGAAAGTCACCATCACGCATTATTTTAACCAGGATTACGTTGACTGGGGAAAACAAAGGCCTTTACACTCAGCCGGTAGCCGTCCCAAATAGAAAGGCATGGTCCTTGGGGATTTTCGGAAAGAGGGAGTGTGTGTTGGTGTGTCTGGGCTGGGGGGCGCCTAGCCCTTCCCCGCAACCGTAATGTGGTGTAACCGCAATCAGCAATAAAGCAAACCTTTGTTGGACCTCGCCTGGTAAAGCAAGTTTGTAAACCGATAAAGCTGTGCTAGCCCGCCTCTAATGGTTCAGCTACTTATTAGTCTATGCATTTATTTAACGAAAGCTGTAAACTTCAGCGGTTAGTAGATAATCACTTAAACCCTAGTTCGCGCTACAGTCTCAGGAGTAATTCACTTGACTTTCACTCTTCAGTGATTCGGTTGGTGTAGACTCCAAATGTGTCACTTGAGTCATAAAGATCAGGGCCCAATAATAACAGAAAAACAAACAAACAAGAAACGTGGTAAAGCAACATAGTCCACTTTCATACCCACTCGTTGATCCCGCAACCAGGAACAGTGCGGTGCACACTGCACAGCTTATCAACGTGGTCTCAGGGGAATACGTAATAGACCATACGTACATCTGTTAGGCGATGTGGTATAACACAACACTTTACAAACACTACTAAATAGATAATTTCTAATGAATTTACACATATATTTGATGTGCTACTGATTAAATCACAGTACTAGTGTTAAGATGTAGATTTCAGTAAAATAATTGCTCTTAGTTGGACCCAAACTTCCGACCATTGGAATAGGGTATGGGAAGATTCCTGCAAGTAATGAACGGGTTAGATATTTTTTCACCCACACCCACCCACAATTCCCAATGACTGATCGGCAACCGCCCGACTATATAGACACAGTGTGGTTCTGAAGCCGGCACCCAACCTTACACCCAAAGTATTTAATGTACTGATATAACATACAGTTCATGCATGCATTGCCCTATATGCTTGCTTTCAAGATTAAATGATTTACTCTTTACATATAAACCATAGGTTTTGTTACAAAGTAGGTTTATATTTGTAATTTTATCTTAATCACTTCATATGTATGCCTGAGATAAATACAGTGCTAAAAAAAATTAAGGAAACACATAATCATCACAGTATAACACCAAGTAATTTAAACTTTAGGGTTATCTATCTGACCAGTTAGGAAGCAGAAGCGATTGTGAATCAATATCACTTGTTTTGATGCCAATGAATTTGACAACAGGTGCACTGGAGAGGAAGCAGCAAGTCAACCTGCAGAAAATTGCACTTTCCTTATCCTTCCTCACTGATTCATCTCTAGTTTCATATTTTGCTAGTGTCCTATTCACTACTGGTAGCATGAAGCGGTACCAGCAGCCCATTCAGATTGCACAGGTAGTGCAGCTCCTCCAGGATGGCACGTCCATACGTGCCGTCACAAGAAGCTTTGCTGTGTCTCCCAGTACTGTCTCAAGAGCATGGAGGAGATACCAGGAGAAGGGTCGTTACACGAGGAGAGATGGACTGGGCCGTAGAAGGGCATCAACCCAGCAGCAGGACCAGTATCTGCTCCTTGGTGCCAGGAGAAACAGGAAGAACACTGCCATAGCCCTACATAATGACCTCCAGCAAGCTAATGGTGTGCATGTTTCAGTAACAGACTCCATGAGGGTGGCATGAGGGCCTGACATCCCTTAGTGGGACTGGGTTCCTCCTGTTGCAGGACAATGCCTGGCCTCAAGTTTGGAGAGTGTGTAGGCAGTTCCTGGATGACAAAGGCATTGACTGTTGTCTGCTTCTTGGGGTTTAAGGCCGAGTGTTTTGTAAAAACCCTTTGTTACAACTTCTGATGTGAAAAGGGATTTATAAAATACATTTGATTGTTTGATTGACTGACCTTCATGTTCCCTACACCTGAATCCAATTGAGAACCTCTGGGACATTATGTATCAGTGCATCCGACACCGCCAAGTAGCGCCACAGGCAGTCCAGGAGCTCACTGATGCTCAAATCCATGTCTGGGAGGAGATCCTCAAGGACACCACCCACCGTCTCACCAGGAGCATGTCCAGATGATGTTGGGAGTGCATACAGGCACATGGGGGCCATTCACACTACTGAGTCACATTTTTAGTTGCCGTGATGAAATTCACACAAGTTGGAACTGCCTGTAATTTCAGTTGATTACCTTGATTCTTGGAGTTTGAATCCAGCCCTCAATCGTTGGGTGGTTTTGGTTTCCATTGACTGTTGTTGCATCACTGTCAAGAATCTGGTAGAATTGGTGGAAGGACACGGGCGCAGAGACGATATGGAGGTAGTGAGCCATGTTTTTAATGGACAGGAACAAAGTAACAAAGGAAACAACTCAAAACAGACAATGACAGGGTGTAGTAGCGCCTTCGGCTGACAACCAAAATAAACCACACCACTGTGGTAAAACACTCAACATAAATAGGTTCCCCAATTGGAGGCAATAACGAACACCTGCCTCCAATTGGGGAGACCAAAACACATAGAGGTGGCTAGAGTCACCTCTTTTGGTCATGTCCTGACTATGGCCCCAGCCAGCGCAAAGATGGCTAGGGGCATAGCCAGGACATGACAG
>JACXGJ010002600.1:0-63567 GCA_016801105.1 Esox niger | reverse complement strand
TCCAGACAACGGAGACACCCCCGGACGTCCAGACAACGGAGACACCCCCGGACGTCCAGACAACGGAGACACCCCCGGACGTCCAGACAACGGAGACACCCCCGGACGTCCAGACAACGGAGACACCCCCGGACGTCCAGACAACGGAGACACCCCCGGACGTCCAGACAACGGAGACACCCCCGGACGTCCAGACAACAGAGACACCCCCGGACGTCCAGACAACAGAAACACCCCCGGGGGTCCTGACAACAGAAACACCCCCGGGGGTCCTGACAACAGAAACACCCCCGGGGGTCCTGACAACAGAAACACCCCCGGGGGTCCTGACAACAGAAACACCCCCGGGGGTCCTGACAACAGAAACACCCCCGGGGGTCCTGACAACAGAAACACCCCCGGGGGTCCTGACAACAGAAACACCCCCGAGGGTCCTGACAACAGAAACACCCCCGAGGGTCCTGACAACAGAAACACCCCCGGATGTCCAGACAACAACAGTGACACTCACCTGTGTAGCAAGGATGTGTTTGACAGCTGACTGGCGGTCCAGGTCCCAGATGACCATAAGGCCTCTTCCGTAGCCAATCAAAACCTGCTGTGGGTTGGCAGGATTCTCCTGTAAGGACTCAACATGCTCTAGACTCCTACGTCCACCATACTCCTCTGGTACGCTACAGGACGACAGGAAGACAGGGTGGCTTTTTAACTTCATTACCAGTAACCGTGTAAGAGTGAGCAGCATTCAACTGTAACCAGTAGAGACGAGCCTGTTTTGGACCACATTCGCAGCTCAGCAACTCAACAGGGAAGGCAGCACACGTGCATGCATACCTGTTGGTTACATTCTCCAGGCTGATGTTCCGCTCCTCTAGTTCTCTGAAGCCTGGCACCTCCACAACAAACACATGTCCTCCCTCTGTTCCCAGCAGCAGCAGTTCCCCAGAGGAGTGGGCTAGCACAGCAGTCACCCGCGTCACACTGGGCGGAGCGCTGACGGACAAATAACGGATCGTCAGCACAGTCCCACAAATAGACAAACATTGCTTCTAAAGGTGCACTCTGGTCACATGATCGTTGAGAAATGGATCCTCCAGGGACACACTGTTCTCAAAGAGACCACACCCGAGTAACAGATTCGGGGAGGGGGACACCTGCTCTGAATGTTGTAATGGGCTACAGTCGGTTCTTTCTTTTGTCTTAGAAAACAATAATTTGCATGTTGGGACATTTCAGATGATCACGTGACTGGAGTGGGTCTTTAAGGTGTCTTTGAGTATGCACAAGTCAGCACAGAACTAGAATTGTATTTAGTCAGAGCCTCTCTTACCAGGGACATCCAATGAGTGGGAGTGTGTGAGGAAAAAAGAAATTATGATTGAGAGCTGGTAGGACTGTCAGGTGGTGGAGTGGTGTGTGTGTGTGTGTCTCTCCCTCACCCCGGGGGTCCGGTGAGTGTGAAGCGTCCTATTTCCAGCAGCTCAGAGACTCCTTTGTGAGCTTTGAGGGTCCACATGTGGAGACTATTGTCATCCAGCAGAGTAACCAGCTCCACCTGTT
Source organism: Esox niger (assembly GCA_016801105.1). NCBI lineage: Eukaryota > Metazoa > Chordata > Actinopteri > Esociformes > Esocidae > Esox > Esox niger. The sequence continues at coordinate 62,007 of JACXGJ010002600.1, read as the reverse complement.
CAACGCAGAGCAACCAGGCACCTTATGGGGACTTTACATACAGCTTTCCTACTCACATTTCTAGCAGTGTCAATAGGAGCAGCAATATGAGCAGATGAAGTCTGTGTGTGTGTGTGTGTGTGTGTCCACTCACCAGGTGCGGGAGGAAGTGGATTTGTGTGACGGCAGCGTTCTCATCATGTAGACCCATGAACTCAACGCCCGGGGCCCCGTAACTGACCGTAAGTTAAGGAATACGCCAAACTACAGTGAACGACGCACTTCTGCACATGCAAAAAGGTATTTCATTGTCTGCTATTGAATGGGGCTCCACATGCGTTCAAGTCAGAAGAGCATGTCTGTTCAGTGTGTCTTTTGTCTTATCCGCCTGCCCCAGGCTAACTAAACATTATTCCTAGAAGGTCCTGTTTGTGTCATCATAGGACAGTCGCCTCCATTGTGTGTGTGGTGAGTGATAATGACAGAGGCCAACACAGTGAACGGGGACAGTACGCACTGGTGCCACACTGTCAATGGCTCTGATTGTGTAAGATCACATGCCATGTGGTACAGTGAAGTGTTGGGCAACACCCTGGGAAATAAACGCAAAAGTACCCACGCGCTAACCACCGATACCCACACTAGCCACCCACAGAGACAGCCGGGGACTACAGGTCCCGACACGTCGGCAGCTAAAGCCTACCCTCCGACACAAGCGGAAAGGCTGAAGGATACAGCTTGATGGCCCCAGAGCGCGTGCCGATGGCCAGGAGCTGCAGACTGGGGCTGAAACCGAGGGCACTGGGCTGGTGAGGGAAGCCATGTTCCACCGTCTGATGACACAAGAGGATGGGAGGTACAGAAACTGGCAGGACAAATCGCCTGATAATTGTCTGGAATTTGGATTACAGCCTCATTATAGAGCTTAGAGATGAAAGCCTCGTCAGATTAGACTGACTCCGTGCTTTACCTTGTTGAACTGGTAGAGCTCCTGTTTGATCCGGTCTCTGTGGGACTCCTGGCCGTGCCTCCTAAATCTCTTCATCCTCTCAGGAGCCTGAGGAGCGCACAGGCCCAACCGCTACGCCTCTACACAACGACACAGCGGGAGGGGGGAGACAAAATGAACAACAGGGAAAGTGCCATAGACTAGCAGGTGCCATTTACAAGTCTGTCAGCTACTAGATGTCCTATCTGAAGATCACAGATGTGGGGGGGTGATGGAGAAAAACAGAGCCTAACAAAAACTTCCTGGAGCGATAAACTAAAATAAGAAACAAAGTAAGGAAAGAGTTGAGGAAGAAAATACACAACTAGTGCAGGAAACCAAACCGGGGCCAAGTAAACATTTGGATCAGGTGATGTGCGCATGTGAGAATTGGCCACTGACAGGGAGAGACAATGAGACAAGAAAGGAATTCCAGAGGTGGAGCAGGGCCTCATCCTCTGAAACCAGGTCGTCTGCGGTCAACACAGACACAACCAAACTCCACTGCCAGAGGGGGCAGGCCTCAGAAAAGAGCTAAGGTCACAGCAGGCTCAACGAAACGGACCATTGTTCTAGTACATACACACTGATTAAAACTCGAGTCTCAGGCAGGTGGCTCCTGGAGACCCAATGCAAAAGGAAAAACAAAATGGGAGGAGAGGAGGAACAAGTGCCTGCCTTTTCTGAGCTCGGCTGACAGAGGAGAGTTCAGGACATTCTTCTTAATACACAACTATCTCCTCTGGCCAATGCTTCCATCCCCCAGGCCAAATTTCTCAATGTGACTGCATACAAAAAAAAAAAAACACACCCGACGAGCAAATTCTTAAAATGGTTGGCATTTCTAAAATGTGTAACTTCACAGGAACGTGCATTACTCCTCGAAAATCTGAATGAATATGTATCCGCATGTAATGGTGGGCTAATAGTATTGTATTCAAGCAGATGCATTTGCTGTGTACCATTGTTTTCCTTTTATCATACAAGCCCCAGCCAGATCACAGAACAGTCTGTTACTGACATCACTGGGTTATTCCCATTAGACATATAATTCTACCATGCACCACCTTTACATTCAGACAACCAAGCGTGACGACACTGAAACGCACCCATAGCCTGTTCCCAGGAGGGGTAGGGGTTTCACCATCACTACCAGTAAAGACAAATGAGGGGCATTTTCCAGGTGGAGGGTTGTACCGCCTCCTCACAGGTGCAAAAGTAGAGTGTGGTTCTTGTTCATCGAATGAAACGGGTTATTAATACCCCAATGCATTTTTTTTTTTTTACAAATGGAAAACCGGCAAAGACTATGTACATAAGAATCTCATGGACAAGTGATTTCATGGTAATTATACTATGAGGAAGGCAGTATAGTTGACAGCTTTCTATTAATCTTTACACAGATCAGCATGTTCCTTAAGCCTAGTCATGTGAATGAGGCTACAGTATCCCAATTGTTTGGTTAGACCATAAACTGTAGAGGGCAAAGCCTTGGCGGGACTGGTCTGACTGAACACAAACTCACCAAAGCAATTAGGCCATAAATAAAATGACAAATTACAACACTGTAGGTGAGGACTTAGCTTACCTATCTGACTTGTGGCACTCGCCTTAATAAGTGAGCATCAGCACGTTTGATTGCCTAGTCGTCCCCTCGTAACTCACTAAAAACAACCTTGACCAGTTTGCTTACAGAACCAACAGGTCTGTGGATGTCATCAACATGGGCCTACAACATTACTGCAGGGAAACGCATTGCACATTCCACAGAAAAGCCAATCAGCTGCCACCTACAAATAAATACATATTATCTACATGTAAATGTATGAAATTAAATACATGTACAGGATAGACACCCACAGATCATATTCCTTCATCCTATATTTGGCTCACAAAGGTGCATAATGTACATATGGTAGTTGGGGACTTCTACAAAATAAACACTTTCATTTGGTTGCCATATTGGTCTGGATGTGAAATAGGTTGTTTATACACTGCTAAAAGGTTTTTGAGAACACTTAAACCACACATCGCGTAACGATAGACAAAATATATTTGAGATAAATCTTTATGGTACATTGTGTAATTCGTTGAGGTCAAAATATCATAATGGACAATGGAAACAAAATTCACTCACCGATTGAGGGACGGATTCAAACAAATGTCAGGCTGTTCCAGTGGGCGTGAATTACATCACGGCAACTCAGGGTGACTCAGTAGCATATGGCCACCACATGTCTGTATTCACTCCCAACAACGTCTGGTCAGACGATGGTTCTGAGGAGTTCATCCCAGCACCTAACAGCTGTCAGGGTACCGTTGGCTAGCATTTGAAGGTCTGTGTGACCCCCCAAGGATATAACTCCCCTGACCATAACTGACCCACCGGCAAACCTTTCATGCCGGATGTTGTACGCCGCATAACATTCACCCTGGCGTCTCCAGACACTTTCACATCTGTCAGATCTGTGAAGAAAACAGGGCACCAATGATGGACCTGCCTATTTTGGGGTTCTCTGGTGAATGCAAATCGATCTGCACGGCACGGGGCCGTGAGCACAGGTTCCACTAGAAGATATCAAGCCCTCATCGAGTCAGTCTCTGACAGTAATTCACACCAGTAGCCTGTGGGAGGTTATTGTTGGGCTCTGGCAGTGCTCCTCCGTTACCTCCTTGCACAAAGGAGCAGATACCAGTCCTGCTGCTGGGTTGATGCCCTTCTACGGCCCTGTCCAGCACTACTCGTGTAACGGCCCATCTCCTAGTATCACCTCCATGCTCTTGAGAGCAACTCTCTTGCTGGATGTTCCATCCTGGAGGATCTGGAATGCCTGTTTAACTTGAATTGGCAGCAGGTATCATCTCATACTACCAGTAAAGACAAGGACACTAGCAAAACACATATCTAGAAGAATCAGTCAGAAAGGATAAGGAAGGGGCAATTGTCTATGGCCACCACCTGCAAAACCATTCCCTTCTTGAGGGTTGTCTTGCTGTTCCCTCTCCAGAGCACCAAAAACAGGTGACATTGCTGCACAATAGCTTATGCTTCCTAACTGGACAGATTTATTTCCCTGAAGTTTGACTTGGTGTTGTACCGTGACAATTGTGTTCCCTTTTCTGAACAGTGTGTATGCATCATCTATAAATACCATTTTACCAGGCACACACGACATAGCACACTATTTACAGGTCACTAGCAAGCAACATTCTGGTTGTATAAAAGTATGGCAGGGGACTTCGGAATTTGACACACTATAAAACAGAACAATGTGACGCTCCATTAAAGGTTACAGGGAGACCCTATGTAAGCAGCCATTAAATGGGTTTTAACCGGGTTTGGCAAAACTATACAGTCACAATTCAAACAGATTATCTTCCCACGTGACCAGCCGGAGGGGATGTTAACATTTTGATATTTTGATTAAAATAAATCCATGTTTGACCCCATGAAGTAATCTAAAGAGCACACTGCTACCATGGGATGGACAACCACAGGCTGGACAAACACAGATTGAACACAGAAACCTTTTCCTAAATTCAAACATAAGTGGACATAGATATTAGATAATCATCGGGCGGACTCTAGAACTGAGTTTTGACAATTCAGGTTAGTTGAAAGACATGTGACGGGGTCTTACAGGAACACCCAGTAATAAAAATACAATGATCCTCTTTGATACTGTAGCTATCCAGGACGAACCTGTAATACAGAATTGTTTCATATGCAGTATTGGTTTAAATCCAGACAGGAACTTCTGAATTTACCCTGAAATAACTCATTATTACCCTGAGATCAGCAACAAGACACTGTTAGCTATTAAGCATGTGAAGGAAGATGGGATAAAGGACTGACTCCGCTTCACCAAGTAAACTTCCTTGTTTGACTCCTGCAGACAGAATGGGATAAAGTGTTGTGTGTTTAAGGATTTGGGAGAGGGAGGCTCAGTCAAAGCCTAGATCTGAGCTAAATAATAATAAATATATTTTAATAAGAATCCAAATTGATTGAAATGTGTATAGTGTCAGGACTAAGTTTGTTCTAACTCCATTCAGGTCCTCCAGTGTAGGCCAAAGCGGCCAGCAGGGTATAAAGAGATAGCTCAGAGCGCTAAGCCTGCTGACAAAGGCTGGGTGGGAGGTCTGCATCAGAACGGCTCCTGAGTCTAAGGACAAGAATCCGCTCAGTTTGCAGAGCGGAGGGCAGTTGGAAAAGGCTGCACACACAAACATAAACCAGTATGGAAATGCAGAAAGGTGGGTTATATGACAAGTACCTTAGTCATCAACCCCTATGGCAGTGCTTATGTAAAAACAGACCCAAAAGGCTCATAGCAGTCTACGTCACTAGAAAAGCACTTGCACTGCATACACAGTGATTAATTGCAGGTTGTTAACCAGTGAGACAGGCTAGGCCTACCCAGTGATTACGTGTCTCATTAGGCTCCCATTGCTTAACAATCAAAACCGAGCGGCGTTTCAAACAATCCATTCAGACAGCAAGTTAGGTCACCTCTCCTTTCTGTTGTGTCTTTAGGGCTCCCAGGGAAACTAAACCAATGTCTTACTCATGGCTAAGGTGGGACGGGATAGTGGGAAATAATGTACATGTACTGTATCACGAGACATATCCATCGGTCTCGTATTCACTCCCTTGCTTGCAGCTCTGCATACGGTTCTCTGGCAGTCCCCAAATGAAAGGCTTTGTATCTGTTGATACAAGGCAATCAGCAGGAAGGCCAGTGACACAGAAACAAAGTGGCAGACATCCAGTGTCAGTGGACAACTAAACCATTCTATTAGACGAGTGAAATCCCAAACTGGTTTTCCCAGGAATCCCACCACAAACGGGTAGACAGAGACGCATGCTAAACACACAACAGTTCATCCAGCCGGGCCGTTAAAATGTTTGTCCCAGTGATCGGTGGTGTCAGGAATGACATCATCAGCACTGTACACAGCGAGACCAGGTAATACATTCACACCCATGTCAATAACCCGTATTTGAACGGGAGCAGCACTGTTAAGACTGGGTGGGATTTGGCTCTACGTTACAAATGACTTCAACAAAAAAAGCTACCCCATGTTAATGCTTGGCTGCGGCAAAAATCACACCTATCCAACGTCATTCACGATCATAAACCATGCCCGTGACATAAATCTCCTGGTATTCTATCAGTTCAAAGAATCAGATGAGAGTGAATTGAGAGCGAAACCACAAACAAGTCTGGACTGGGGAAAAAACTAAATAAACAGGGATAAGTAACTCACAACTACTACTACTACAGCAACAGCATGTCAGCCTTGCCTTCAAACAATCATGCTGTCATAGTGATTCTGAATGAGGGGCCAGGAAATGCCTGGAATCTTAAATATTCAACTTGTCTTCTTACGCAATCGCCAGCTATGTCAAAGGGAAAAAAATCTAAAAATCAACAACTAGTATGTCACTCCCGAAAAACCGGCTGATAAGCCAAACAAGCTGTTAATCAAACGAGAAGAGGGAGTTTATGTGCAGAGTCAAGGGTGGCTAGAAAAATACCACGAGAGAAGACCTGTCTGACAAACGCTGGAAAAGAAAGCCATGGAATATTAGTGTTGGCAAATAGCGTTATAATGAAAATATGACATGAGAACTGCACCTCTCTCCTGTCCTCCTCCCCCCATCACTCCTTTGCACAGTATATACACATGCCCTGTTCCCAGTGCCATTCTGCTGCATACACAGTTAAGGGACTTCACCAATATCAGTGACCGCTATGAAATTAGACGTCTCTGGGTGAATTAAAAAGAAACCCACCCTTCGATCAAAGAAGACATACAGGACATCGTGTAAGCACAAACAAATGTAGCACAAGGGAAGTGCATAAAACTCATGCCACTACGGCCGGATCCATGCCCACTCATCGCGGCCTATTCTTAGTGATGAATAAGAACACACTCACTTCAAAGTCTGAATCAACTGCTGGATCTGAATCACCAGAAGTTTAGAGAACACGTCTGGCGAAACCCGTAATGTGCTCCAGAGGTAGCGCAAGAAATGCACACAATTCTACTGGACTGAAAATGTTTACAGCAGAATGAATGCCATTTAGAATCGCCATTTTTACCTGCACAAATATTTACCACCTGTAGCATACACTACACTTAATACTAGCATATATTCTGTCCTCCATTTGCCTTAATTGCACATTTAGAAGTGCCATTTGTACTGCATTTGAATTCATTGCACATCTATATATTCCACTTGTAATATACATATACTTAATACCTGTACATTTTCTGCCCTCATTTATTTGCACTTCTGATTAGATGCTAAAGGCATTTCGTTGTAATGTACTTGTTCAATTACAGTAAAGTTGAATCTAATGTTCTTGAAACAGCTGAAATGACAGGACATTACGAACAGATTAAATGTTCTGTCAAGTGAACACCAGTAAATGCAGTCATTTCAGACACATTTGGTAATAGCATGTCATGACTTTAAGAAAGCTTTTCCAACTCTGGGAAAAGTGCAACTGATCTAAGTGAGACATCGTCGCAATTGGCACTCATACAATAAGTACGAACACTGGTAATTAAGCTAAAGTTTTAAGGCAGTTTGCTTAGCTAGGCTATATCCCATGTAATGATTGTAAGATTTGCATTACAGAATAAAACAAAGCCTGGGTTGTTGAGACAGTTAGCAGTTTAGCTAAAATGACATGCACATGTTAATCAATGGGATGAATAGCCTCAAATTTAGAAACAATGTCTACATTAAGATAGACCTAATCACTGATCTCACCAGGATGAGTAAGTGCTACCCACAAGGCGATTATGACCTTGAATGAACTCATTGATTGGGGCTCTGTATCACAGCAGGGAAAGGCTGTGAGGTTACTCAGCTCACTGTCAGTCCGATGACAGAAATAGAATCTTGTAAGGGGTCCGGGTGTGGTCGGCAGGATGTCAGTCCCCCCCACTCACTCCTCTTCCTGTAATCTCAGGCAGGACAGGCACTTCACACTGACAACACTACTGTCCTCAGTGGCTATGCTACTGGTTATACGGAGCCCAGCCAGTGGTTATTGGGTGTGATCAACCATACAGACAGATCTACTGATATACGGTTTAGCAGCAGGGAAATTAATACCTCTTCCACCAGGGGTGGGGTCAGTGTCATTTCAATCTAAAAGTGAAGCCAAATACAACTTTGAATGTTATTGACAAGCATTACGGAGAAACCTGGAATAAGGCTAAATATCAGTTTTCCAGAATTGGCCAATTAAACAACTGAATAGGAACTATGCTTCAAGTATCGATTTGACATGTTTACAAACATGGCCACAATTCTTCAGATAAGGAAATCCCATGTGTGCTGTTCAGAGAATACTTGTCATGGGTGGAGTTTGCGGAGGTCAATATATCAGTAAATGACCAATATTGGTTAATTATATTGGCAAACCTATATATTAGGTCAGGCTTTACTACATGCATTGCAGTCCCTGACATTCGCAAGGAATGTCCGAGTTGGGTAGCTATTGAGTATCAAGGCAAGTATTTTAACAGACGGGGCAAAAACACCACAAGTCATTACACACCTACAACAACATGAACACAATATGCTACTTGTTAATCATTTACAGTTGTAACCTTAAATTGATGAATTCACATGACCTAGACGCTTTAGTAAAACAGTGACGTATTTCTATTATTTGACTTCCTTCCCCATCTCATTAGCTTACCATAGACATGGAGTTCCCTCTCAAAGGTAAACGGTTCTACATTGGCACAGGTGAAATAGGAAATGGGCATCGGTAGGAAAATAAACGGTATGTATAATAACTGTTCTCCGGCATTAAATTCATCGTGAGGAAGTGCATAAACAAGTTCTGAAAGGTTTACATGCAAAACATGTCCTTCTCTGGGCCCAGCATTGACCTTGTACAGTTGTAGGGAGAAACCTGGGGTGAAAGTTAACAGGTGGAAGGCGAGAGACTTGCCCTTTGTTTAGAGAATAAATCATGATCACTTGTCAGTCAGTTGGTCACTGTTTTGTAAACATGCATCTGTCCTGTCATCAGTTTACACGTTTCTGTCATTCAGCGTTTGGGATTAAGCACGTATCACCCTTATTATCAACTGTGACTACTCACACAAAATATCAATTTAGAGATTAGATTCTATGCTTCCTCTGCGCTCCTTATCAAGACTAATCTACGTTTTGGGACAGGTGATTATTTTGCCTGGAGACTGGTATGTAGTTTCAGGTGAAAGTTTATCATGTCCCAGTGGCAGAGGTCTGCTAAGAACAAAGGGGCGTTGTTAGGCTAACACAGCTGCAGGTGGGAATGGAGTGGGCAGTGCCAATGCACACGGTCCTTTAGTGGTAGCTGCTTTACAGGATAGCAAGTAATAACCCCAGATCTTGGAGTGGGGGAAACCACAGGCTGTACAGTGTAAGGGAAACAATGGTACACAAGGCAAACAAAGCCTCATACTATTAACCCTGTAAACAATGAAACAGGTTACATTTAAAAGGCTGTTATAGTTTGAAAAAAGTTACAAAGTTGCTGTTCATTTGCATAGTTGTCAGAAGTGCAAAGACATGAAAAACTGTTGCAAAGCTAGAAACAGAGCCAATACAACCGACTAAGGTATTCTTTAAGTGCCAAGAATGAAGTGAATGTCCCTGTGGATATTGGTATTGAAGACAATATGAGATTTTGTAAAATTAATTTTAAACCTGTCAAACTGGTGTAACTGATCAACTTGTGTACCCCCACCCCCCGCCCAAACGAAGCCCTACTCATTGACGAACTACCTAGTTACCTACGAGCCGAGGAGACACTCCTTGCTCTCGCGTTTGTCTCTAACAGCTCACTGTCGCTGTCAGTGTTAATGAACTTACACAATACTTACTGTTCCATTGTGAAATATTTTTGAGAAATTTTACAGTGTAGTTATTGTAGCTAGACACAAAAGGCGAGTCAGATGGACCATGAAGTGACAGTGTGTGTTGGATATTTTACCAATTGGCTAGCTAGGCATTTATACATACAGCAATCAAGTATGGCTAATGTTAGATAATTTACTTCGCAGCAGCAATACTGTAGCTAGCTTACTGTAACACCATGTAATTTAAACAAATGTTATGACGTGTTGAAGTACTGTAACGTTAAAGTTGACAAAGGCTTTTCTTCGAGGTACTTGGGTGGCAGCGGTTCAGAAACATTAACCACATTGAAAAGTTAATGACATCTTGCTAACTTACTCTGAGATTGTTATCCGAGTTAGCATGGTAAGCTAGCCAGGTGGCTAACCATTCAAATTCACTCTACGAGGCTATTGTAGCCATTTAACACCAACAACGTTACCTAGCTAGCGACATCCGTGTTATGTACGCTCATGTAAGTAGCGACCCCGTCATTCATTGACAACATTATGCTAGTTAGTTACACACAGATGAAAACACCTGTAGATGCTAAATTCATCTTTCCTTGGGGCCCTTCGAAACTCACCTGACTCCAAACGGCCGTTGCCCCCACTGTCCACTAACGTCAGCGTATGCTTTCAATCGCTAGCTTATTCACAAAGCTTGGTTGCCGTCCAGTTCTGCCACGTCTCAACAAGCAACCAAATATACAATAGAACTGGAATCCAAAGAACGTTGTCTTTAAGTGCACGTGTAAATGAAGACTTGTGTTGATTGTTTGGTAGCTATCTGGCTAGCCCACTTTTCTTTCGTTCACCCCTTCACGACAGCCTCGATGTTTCCTGTTGCCACAGACCCGCAGAGCGCAACTTGACTGGACTCCTCCCTTCCGGATGTAAAGGAGGAGTGTATAGATTTCATATAATAAGTTAGGCTCCACATAATGAATGATAAATGTTTATTCATATAAAGTAAAGCTAGTAAACAACCTGAATACGTTTCTCCTAATGGATTTTCAAGAAAAATACAAACACTTTGAAAAGAAATACAGCAGCATGTCTGTTTACAATAATGTTTAAGTAATATTTCCTTATTTTCTATGAGCACCTCTATGAGCGATTAATATATAAGAGGACGATAGATTATATTTAATTTACAGTAATACAAAACATGTCCTACTATGATTTGGAATGAATTTTGGGTGCCAGACCAGTACTACCAGTACAGCTGACAGTTGATATTTCCATAAAAGAACTCATCTAAATACAAACAATGCAAACTGGCAGCCAAAACTGAAGAATGTATGAGATGTGTTGGCAATATTTTTTGAGCTACTGTTCTATAGCAGGTGCAGGTATAATCACAAGCAAAATAACAGTTTAGCTGCTTGTCCTTGGTTTTGGTCATTTTTGTGCCTTTACCTGCTAATTTGAGCCGACATGATTAACATTGCTACATGATCAAAGTACATTCCTAAAAATCAATATTAGAAATGTTAGGTTATTAGGTTATACATTAGGTTATACATAATTTGAAAACATTTCTGGTGTTTGCTCTTCATAGGCTCAGGACCCGAGCTCCTTCTGAGGGAGTTGTGATGTAGAATGTTGGGGATCCACTGAATTTCTCCTGTAGGTAAAAACACACAGCTGGTGGTGAGTTCATTCTATTGCTTTTCAGTTAATTCAAAATCAATTTTTTTTAGAAGGATAAACTTGAAAGCATACACTGCGTGCACAATTATTAAGCAAATTATATACCTCAAGATTTATTTTATGCTCTCAGTCAACCCAAAATATAATTGAACCTCAAACCTGAATGTTTAACAAAGGAAAAGTGAGTTTTGATCTTTCTCAGGGGAATACATACGTGTGCAGAATAATTAGGAAACTAATTACAAAAACAATGTCTCCATAAAGCAGGAGAATAAACAAGTAACAAATAAGTAACACAAATGCATGTGGATGCATGCGATGGAGCATTGTCCTGCATAAACATCACAGCCTTTTTGAATGCTGAGGACTTCTTCCTGAACCACTGAAGAAAGTATCTTCAAGAAACTGCCAGTAGGAATTGGAGTTGAGTTTCAGTCCTACTTCCACCCAAAAAGGTCCAACTAGCTCTTAATGATATCAGCCCATACCAGCAGCTCTCCTCCACCTTGCTGACGCCTGAGTCGAAGTGGTCCTGTGTCCATTAGTGATCCAGCCAATGGCCCATCAATCTGTTCCATCAATAGTCACTCTCATTTCATCTGTCCATTAAACCTTTGAAGAATCTGTCTTCAGGTATTTCTTTGCCCTATCAATATGCTTCAACTTGTGAATCTTATTCAGCGATCTTCCTTCAGTCTTATTGACCTTTGGTGATGTCGGTGAGCACTTGATTCTTTGTACATCTGGACACGTCAGTCTTTTGCAGCTAATGTGTGTCTTCTCCATGTGTTTTATGCAGCTAGCTAACTCTTCGCAACAAAATGTTTGCTTGGCCGGTGGTCACACCTCAATAGTTCAGCTATTTCAAGAGTTCTGCGTCCGTCTGAAAGGCATTTTACAATTTTAGATTTTTCAGTGTCAGTTAAATCAAATTTTTGGCCCATTTTACCTGAGGTCATGAAGCTGCCTAATAATTTTGCACATCTTGATATAGTGTTATTCCCAGTTGCCACACCCTCCCTCATTACACAAATACATATCACCTGAAAATTATTCAATTTAATGAGCATTCACATGAATATGGTTTGGAGTTGGAAAATGGGCATAGAAATAATAATATTATCAGAATACTCACTTGCCTACTAATTGTGCACACAGTGTATTCGTTTATTTGGGATCTTCCAACACGTGTTTGGGGTTAAGAAGAGAGGGTCAGCAGGAACGGTCTGGATATCTTTTTCAAACCAGTAATCTTCCCACTCACATCCTCTCTCCTCTCCATTCTATAATTACATTTCATCTTCCTTCCTTATACAGGACAGGAACCTGAACCAGTAAGGGACTGATACCTTTTATTAGAGTTGTTAATGTGCTGCAAACAAACATCTCTACACACTGGTTATACTGTCATCCCAAACACTGTTTTACAAACAATACCAGTAAATGTAGCAATGCCCAGTAAAGAATGGCCTGATCATCCCAATCACCTGTGAAGCACACTCTCCCACGGACACTCTACACTATCAAACCTCCATCCCGTTCTATCTCTTTTAGAATTGCACTGATCTTTAACAGTTTTAACCTGACAAACATTCCTTTTTGCTGGAGACAGTTTCTCTTCAGTAAAACCAGATGGTGGCCTACAGTTAAGAACAGACTACAGCTCGACATGAACTGTCTGCTTTACTTCAGGCAACTGAGGTCAGAGTTGATTAGGAGGTTCAAATGGCAGGGTCTCAGCTTCACATTAAAAAGAGAATTGAAACATCATGTAATAACTTTAAAGTGTTAGTAAAGTCAGTTGCTGACCATCCATGAGCTGTAATGGTCCATAAGTTTCAGAAATCTTAAGGGGACTGTTATTTAACAGTCTAAAACAAGCCACATCAATACCGTACGAGCTGCAGAGAGCGATAGTTCAAAACACCGGTGGGGTCAGGGGTCATGGAATCAACCCTAAAACCTTCTGCCAGAGACAACGTCAGAAGCTCCTCGACAAACACGCGTATGTCTTTAACCTCAAAGGGGCTGCGGTGAGGAAGGATGACATCACAAAGGTCAACTGGGTGTGTCTGTGTGGCCCAAGAATCTGAGAAGACAAGTCCTCGGAACTGTTGCTTCTCATATTGGTCCATGGGTAGTTCTTCCGGTCGTGGAACCCACTCCAGTTTTAAACGGTTTTGGCGCTGGTCGCTGGGCAGGGGGGAGGTAAGACCCTGGGTGTTGCGGTAGGAGAAACGCTCACATAGGAGAACCAGGAAGGCACGCCACGTACAGAAGATTTCAGCAGTGAGAACACGCACTGAACATGTGCAGAGTTCGTAGTTCTCTGGAGCACGACGTAGATTGAAGTGAAGCATGCGCACCTGGAACGATACAAAGGAGCTGATGCTACAGTAGTAAAAATACCATTGTGTGGAAGCGCTTCTGCATTCCACAACAGATACATGCAAACAACACAAAACTACCATACACAAACACACACCTGGCAGTCCACGTCCACCAACAGCAAGGCTCCTCTGGCTGAGTCTCTCTGGCTGAGTGGTCCGGCTTCAACATGCCGACGTATCTCATCCGTCAGGGGGCGTATCTGGAAGAAATCTGCCTCCCGCCTCAGCAACTTCATTTCGGAGAACCCCTCCGGTAAGTCCAGGGAGCTGGAACGCAGGAAGTTCAAGATATAGCGGAAAACCTTTCCGTCCCGGTCGATAAAAACATTTCCGCATTTGTCCCTGAGTGTAGATATCTGTCCGGTGAACATGGACCCCAGCATGGAGTCTCTGTAGCGTGTCAGAGTGTCCAGGGTCGTGGTGTAGATCTCCCCGCCAACATTAAGAGACACTGGATCTGACAGGGACTTACTGTTGCTGTTAGTGTTACTGTCTGTGGAGTTGAGGTTCAGCATCCTCAGGCAAGCACTGCTCGGACTCAGAACACTAAGTTAGGACACTCTGGATTGAAAGGGTTCCAACTTACGCCAGAACACTTATCTGGAATCCTCCCTTTTATGTATCTATGTAATGCAGTGAACTGTTGCCTTTTGTATCCTGAAGTGAGTTTCCTTTCAGAGCCGGCTGGGCGGTGGTAACTGGGTCACAAGCAAGTCCGAAAGAGACCCAAAATACAGAGAAAACAAGTTGAGAAAAAAAAATTCTCAGTGTCTGAAAGCTGGATCTTTAAGACAGTGATGGGCAGTCCAGGTGGATTTATATATCTGTAGTTTTGATTTTCTCCGTCAAGGCTTTCTCGTGTTTCAGATTTCTGTTAGTGAGCTGAGGCCAGGCTTGTTGCATAAGACTATTTGTGTCCGAGCAGTTGGCATAGAGGGACAGGAGAGAGATCACAAGGCGTCTGGACTCGAATGCTAATAAAGGGGCACCGCTAGCTTTTATTCTGTGGCAGAAACCCCTGGTGGCATGTACACACACACAAAAACACATTCACATTCTCTCGCTCTCTTTTTCACAGGGATGTCGTGGCAAGACACAAGAAGACAGAGCAGTTTGTCTTAAAGTGACAGCAGAGGCTTTAAAAGCGCCTTTATCCTCAGTGACCTCAGTTCGTCAAGTGCGCTTCAATAAGGCTTGTGTGTGTGTGTGTTTTAACTAGTATATTCCTCCTCACCTGTATATGATTCATAGTTCGGTCTACGGCTCCAGCCTGCAATAATGTGACAGTACATCCTCCAAACCCTCCCCCTGTCATCCTGCTGCCGAACACGCCCTCTACCTCCATGGCTGCGGACACCAGCTCATCCAGCTCCTTACAGCTCACTTCATACAGGTCCCTGACGGTAGGAAACAAGTTATGTGTGAGGATTGTTAGATTTCTACGTCAACAGTATTTTGCCACTTATGAGGATTTTGCTGAAGATTTCTTTCGGTGTATTGACCTGAGCGAAGTGTGGCTCTCTACCATGAGTCTTCCAAACTCTGTGTAGGCCCCTTTCTTCAGGGCTTCTGCAGCCTGGGCAGTACGTGCTATCTCCTCAATCACATGACGAGCCCTACGATAGGTCTCACCATCCATTTGACTCTTAGCATCTGGAGCAATGTAAAGAAAAAAAATCAGACATGAAATCAAATAACAATGATTAAAATTAATTGAATAGTATATCCTCTTATTTTTCAGTTAGCTTGTTGAGCAAAACCATGATGCTGGATGGTAGCACCCCAACATTTTGCAAGAATTATTTAATTCGCCCCATTTTCCGGACTGCTCATAGTATTTACTCTGACATCATAATGTGTCTGTTTTGAGGAAACATCTGGAAAACCGCACACCTAAAGACATGAAAGGTTTCAATGAGGCCCCTCCCTGCTGTGCAGTGTCATGAAAAAGAACCAGATAATGATTGAAACAAACTAAACAAAATGCTGTCCAGACAACTGCAGGAATGCTGGGGCGCAAGTACAATCCATGAACTGAAATCTGTAACCATGGAAGTACCTTCATCTCACAAGGATATTAATCATAGATTCTGAATGTTTATGAATACAAATCAGCTCCGTAATTGTCTCTTTTCCAAACAAATGATTGGCCATGCCAATATAGATGAAGCACTGCCAGCTAGTGTGAACAAGGCTGTATGCAGTGTATATGCTAAGTAAAGGGGATGATGTTCTCACTCTGATATGACATTCTGAACTTGTTCATAAATATTCCCTTGTACATTCATGGAGGCTTTCTGTACTCATTCAATAATAGATGAGAAGCTTTTCAAACATTGTCCTATCGACATGATTCATGTGGATAGACCACTTTCTGATAAAAGACAGAATATTGCAAAAGTGTCGAGATACTCTGCCCATTTGATTTAACTATAGATTGATAAGATTTTAGTACATGCTAAAGAAAATATGCAAATGACATTCTCCTCTTCGTATCTAAACCTCAATCCAGTATCCCAGAAATTCAGAACTTTTCAGAATATCACCCAATACATTAAACAACACATTGTGGTTTGTGTATAATTTAAATAATTTAATAATAATTTAAAATTGAATTCAATGAAGTGTGATTCAGAAAGAAATACTTCATACATTTAAAGATTGAATATTGAAACTAAAAGAATATCTTCTTGTCCTCACCCTCCAGATCTTTTAGTGTGGCGTCTCTCAGGCTAGCCTTTCCCAAGATGGCAGCCGCCTCCTCACACTGTTTTCGTCTGCTAGGGTACTCACTGCCTGTCAGAGAATGCTTGACATTTGAGTTACTGATGAGGATGACCAGTCCTGGATCAGACAGAGGGACAGGAGTGGCCTCCAGAGATCTGAGGAAACAAATGCAGTGTATGGCACACAGGAACAACACTAAACTGTGTGATGTGCTAATACAGGAGTAGTGTTAAGTAACAATGTAACACAAATATGTCTGGTTACCGGCAGTCAATGAGTAGAGCGTGAGCCTCCCTGCCAAGCACAGATACAAACTGATCCATGATGCCACAGGGTACGCCAGCATGGGTATGTTCTGCCTTTTGGCATGCCACTGCCTTTGCCACTGTGTCTCCGTCATCTGAGAAGGGTCATAAGATGGCATCATCACGTGTAGCTTTACTCACAGACACTACTGGACTACCCAAATTAAACCCTCACCTGGCTTGAGCTGCTGTATGAATGTGTACATTGCCACTTCAAGAGAGGCTGAGCTTGACAGACCTCCTCCTACAGGAACACTACTGGCTATCGCTGCCCTGAACCCTGGGACCGGAGGAGCTGCAAGGAGGGTAAAGGAGAAGAGGTGCAGGAAATGAGATCAAGCAGTAAAAAGTGAAGAGATATTAATGATACAGCCATCTTGACTCATCATCATGTGACGTTTTTCCTTGTTTTTACCTCTGTAGTGTTGCACTACACCCTTCACGTAATTTGCCCAGCTGGGTTTCCCGGGAGACAGCGGTGCCTTTTCATTCGGCAGGTCAAAGTCAACTCTCCTGGGCTCCTCCACATCTTTAGCAGCAGTTATGATGGAGACACTCTGGCCAGAGTTTTTACTGCCTACAATCACAGTGACTAGGGGCAGGGCCTGGCACAAGGATATAATTCAATCCTTAAATCTGGTAATGCAATCAGCTGAATTTGAATGGATCTAAACCCATTCAATGTCTCTTGTGTTATTGGTTAAATGAGATTTGTCAATATATACAACTTCTGATTAAATACAACATCATCATAGCATAACATATATTACCATTGGCAGGACAAATCCATGGTTGTAGTCGGTGTGCTCCCCTATCAAGTTAACCCGGCCGGGGGCACACACTGCCACTTCTGGACTATCTCCCCCGAAGCTCTGCTGGAAAACACGGCAAGCCTCGGCAACCAACTCAGATACACTTGGAACTGGACTAGCCATAAATGGAGCGGGCGATAATAGACAGTTAAGGAATTCAGTTAACAAATTACAGCAGCACTACTTTGAATCCGCAAAAACAATAGATGGTTTGATCTGTATAGTACAATTAACATCACCATAAATAGCTGCTATACTGTTCTTAACTGACAGTACTACCACTGAAAAGCAAAGACACTTGCAAATGGAAGTTATTCCAATTTTTGAAGACAGTAAGTCATGTGTCAACTGAACCACTTCCTGAACCGTGTTTGTTGTTAAGTGATGATTGGCCAGTAAATCCACATGACACGTCCCAAAAAACTTCCATTGCACAAAACGAGCTACAATGTAATAGAACATCTCTACCTACTCGAATGACTTTCTGACCGGTGAAATACATTTTCGGGGAAATGCCGCTGAAAAACAGAACGCATAATAATGATATTAATAGCGTCATGGGATAGTAATGTTTTCCTTAAAGTTACGTTAGGACAATCGCTAAAATTCTTTTAAGAAGGCCAGTGGAATTATGTGTGAATCTTTTTTGTAAACATTGCACTTACATCGAAACGTAAAGCAATATCAAAATGTCCCAAACCCAAACAAACAGCACAATTCTATATCAAGTATTGCAAAAAGTGTGGAAATACGCTGTCTATTATCATAAATGTCTTCTTTACTTACGACCGGGGGATTAGCTCAAATGGTAGAGCGCTCGCTTAGCATGCGAGAGGTAGCGGGATCGATGCCCGCATCCTCCACTCTTTTGTGCGCTAGTCATTGGTTGCTTAGATTCAATAATCGCGTTGTGTATGTATTGAATGTTTCTATTGAAATCAGCGTTTGCTGTATAACCTGTGACGTATTGGGAAGGTAACTTGCAGTAGAATTGCGCTGTGAATCAAGTATTATTGGACAAGAACAAGGTTATTTGGCTTTCTCTCGTTCTTTTCCAGTAGAGGGTGGTATATCCTCAATTTCTAATCTATCTACATTGAAAATAATTGCATTTTGATTATTGGGCTCAGTGTCTAGTGTAGGAAAAATAAATAAATATGGTTGATTATGTTTTTTTAACAATGTAATACCAGTTCAAGTGGGAGAGGAGGAGGACTTTTTATGCTGTCTGCTATGTTAACACAAAGAAATTGGTTCAGGTTTAGAGTGGTCTGGTTGTCAAAGCCACTGCATCCGTTTCACATGTAATGCCATAGCTTGAGTTAGAATGCTCTCCACTGTTCTTGTCGCAATTGTCTTATAGGGCACAAGTTAGGGTATATCTCTGATAACCCATCAGATTTTTTTAAATGCTACACTCCTCAAAATATCACATCCATCCAACAAAGTATTTAGAAGTCATGCCAGAAGAAAGCCTCTATAGCCTTATGTCATAATATTGTGCCGTCCCTCAACTCATTGGACAAGAAAAGTATGACATTCACAAAGTAATAGAATATCTAAGGGTAGAAGTTCAAAAGTTTTTCTTCTGGTGCCAGCAAAGTGACCTTATTGGTTGTGTCTGTCTCTGAGTATTCCTAGCAATAAACATATCAGACAGATGATATAAGACTCTAAAAAATCAGGAACATTTATTTCATAAACATTTTGTCTAGGTTTTAATACAGCAGTTGTGTGTAAGAAGTTAAAATAACACATTGGTGAAGTTATTTAAACAGGTGTTATTTCTAATTTGATATTGGAATAATGGGGAAGTAGCATTTTAATAAATATAATAAAATATTGAAAGTAATTACAAATAATAATAGGAAAAAAGCATGGCGTAGCTCTAATGATTTCACAAGCCTCATTAATGTAAAAGTTATTTTTTAGTACCTTGTTTGTGTAATTCAGAAGACTAAGCAACAGTATTGTTAGATATTGCACTCAGTTCCTTCCTGTTAAAAGACAAGTTGAACAAACTAACAGTATTATATTCCAACATCACTAACGCTCTGCTGGGTTAAGTGTGAGTAACAGAGATCTTGTTGCCATGGAAATGTATGCTGTTCACAAGGTTAATAACCAGTCTCGGACACAGCTCTATCTATAGTTGCCAGGCAACACTAATGGCGTCCCTCATTCAAAAGCCTTTCTTTTTTATGGCTGCATGTGCGTCACTAAGTTTCAGCAAAGCTTTATGGGCCAGGATGATTAAGATTTGAGCAATAAGTAATTGTCTTGTCACAAAAACATTTACGAGTGTGCATTTTCCATCATGAAAAGTACTTGTCTTGGCCCAAAGTCATCCAAAGTCCTGCAGACTAAGCCTAGATCTGGACTAAAATTCTACCTCAATGGAAAATCTCCATGGGAATTATATTTTAGTCCCTGAATAAGCTCTATCTGTGCATAGGAAACACCCTCTAAAAAGGCCAAAAAATATGCCACAGCAATGGATAACTAAATATTTGACCCTCACGGCAGTAACCTGGTACTGGGGAGGCCCTGACTGCAGTAATCTGCTTGAGTCTCAGTCTTTATTGAGTGTGGTGGGGTGGGGGGGGGGTTACAGCATGTGAGCCACTGGCCTCCTCTGTCCGTTGCTCATCTGCCTGTTGCTGAGAGACAAGCTAGAAGTCACCAAGCGTTCCAAGAGCGTCGGCATTCAAAACAATGGCCTTCCCATCCTTTCTTCACTCCCCCCATGTTCATTGCTCAGTGACAGAGACCAGGGGGAGGACAACTGGGAGACAGGGAGAAATTGAATGAATGGGGGTTAAAAAAGGAAGAAAGACATTTAGAGAAAAAGAGAGCAGGGCCATCACTACACAACCAAAATAACAGAGTGGAGGAATAGTAGAATATATAAACTAGTGACTGGGTGAGAGGAGAAGGGCTATATAACCTATAGTAGAGAAAGCTATAGACAGATCCCTGAGTTAAAAAAGGAACATATAGCAGAATACCAAACGGGGACATACCATACCTGGAGGCAGAGACTTTTGGAGCTGCTGTCAACCCCAGCTTTATGCTAGCCAAGGCTTCATTCTCCACCATTGTCCTGGGAGCAAGAGTCGCTACGGGAGATGACGGAAATTACAGATACTGAAAGACTGGTGCTGGCCTGGTATCTGTGGCTGGCAGTGAGCTTCGCAGCTGGAGTTGGTGAGGAACTTAAATTGATATCCCCCCACTCATACTAGAGTGTGCCATAGAGATCTCTTCATGCAGTGTATTTCGATGAGGTAAAGATTCCCTTGGTTGTCAGACGACTTCCTTTCTAAAGGGATTTTTGATGCTGGTATCATAGGGGTTTGAAATTGAGGTTTCTTCCCAATTTGGAAGTTTGCTCCTTTTTTCTTCTCTTCAACACTTTTGGCAGAAAAAGGAAACCTACATTTCATGAATGACACTTAAAAATTATAATTCCAATAATTTATGTATAAAAAATCAACAGAAATGCAATTATATTGTGCAGAGAAGTACAGTATGAGATTCTTCTGCTAAGAGGCAAATATGTAAAAATCTAAAACAACTTTCCTGGAGGTTTACTTAATTATTTATACGATTATAAATGTATATTGTATGTCATTTATTGTGAACATCTGCTAGTTAACAGGTGTCTATGTGCTTTACTAGCACGACTTTCCAACTTTAACAAAATTGACATGTCTATGACTAACCAAGTTCTAATTAATTCATATGGTTATCAAGTGTCAATAGAAAATGTTGTTCCTCCAGATGAGCAGCTTTGCCCTAGAGGAGCACAGGTCCATCTGGCCAGTCTGAAGTGTTACTGGCTGTCAGTGTCAGCAACATCAATGGTGAAGGCAAAGGGTATCTGTCGTCAGGTAAAAGGTGGTGATCTAGCCACAGTCAGAAACATCGAAACAGAGATGTTCATCCACAACTCCTTCCCATTGTGAGTAAACACATTTACCAATGATTGTTAGACTCAAGTCTGTCTCCTGGCTACGTTGTAATTTACTTAACATTAAGTATATATCTTTCTGTACAGAACATTTCCTGAGTGGGTCTGGATGAAGAATGAATGGGGACAACATCCAGAGGGGGGTGAGGATATGGGAACAGAGAGCCCTCCTGGCTGGGACAGGGAGCGTGTGGGGGGGTGCACCCTGATGGCCCAGGGTTCACCAGGAAAGAGGAGAAACACAGCGTGTGATGGGCAGTACCCGTTCTTCTGTGAGAAGGCTCTAACAGGTAACATGTAGAAAGTTTACTGCACCAATACCCCATTGAAGTAATTAAATACACTGTGTATTGTTGTAGGCTAATAGATGTGTGTATAATTGCTTTCTTCTTCAGTCTCCCTGCCGTCATTGGACAGCTACCTCACAGGTGTTCCTCTTATGTCGGGTGTGTATGCCAGGTCAGAGCTACAGATCCTGCCTACAATCCCAGAAACAGATCATCAGAGAGTGGAGGTGACTGCCATTATGTCAAACTGAGAGAAATAATTACAAAACTCAGTCTAGTGACAGCATTAGCATTTTGATACATAGTAGTAACTTATTGAACATGTATGTCATTCTTATTAGAATGTTGTCAGACTTCAGTCAATATTCCTGACAGCATCGTAATATGTCAAGGCAACACCTGAATCTAATGTAGCACCCCCAGCGCTTTACAGGATTGGGTCCTGTCAGCTTAGAACTCCTGTCAGCTTAGAACATATAATGTTTAATGTTTCCCTTCCCCGCAGATGCTGCTGTTCCCTGGGTTGTGGTTCAGTAATGCTGGCCATGTTGTGTCAGTGGAGCTCGTCAGCCAGCCCAGAGAAGTGTTCACCCAGGTCAGAGTGCAGATCTTCCGACCTTACTGCAGCCCCCACCATCATCTGGTGCCCCCAGGTAACTAAACACCACCTCGGGCTACTAATTCAGAGGCTTGGCTAACCCTGTCAGTTGGTGTTGACCCTCATGTTTGTGCTATCCTGATGATCTACTTTTTGGGATAAACTCTCTCTCTCATTTCTCACTCCCCTTTATCTCTTTCTCTCTCCGCAGGTTGCAGCTCTCTCCTGAACCCATTCAGCTGTTGTTCTACAACTCCTCTGTGTAACACTACTGGAGGTTGTTCACTGGGACAGTACTGGTGCCACCTGCTGGAGGCCTGCGTCCCTGTAACCAGCCCCTGCAGTCCCTACAACCGGTCTCCCTCTTCAGACGAGCACAGCTATCTAATTCCCCCCAGATACTCTGACATCCCACCCTTCTATCACCTGGTGGCAGACATGCCCATGAGAGTGGGTCCTAGCTCAGAGCCTGCTCATATTAGTGTAAGTGTCAGCAGCTCCTAAAGAAATAATGCAATATGCTTTTAATAATCAATGAAAGTCAAATGAAACATGGGCTGGCATTCAACCACGTTGATGATTTCTTAAAGCAGCTTAATGTTTTCTACTGTCTCAGGTGACCCTTTCAGAGAGGGACATCAGCGTTTACCCAGATGATATTCTGGCAGTCCAGCACACCGGGTTTCCCGGAACCTTCCTGCGTTGTCTCGGCAACATCTCATCATCCTCCTCCCCCTGGCGCCAGAGCTACATCTCGCTGCGCGGGGCGGAGTCAGGGGGCTGGTTTGAGAGGGGCCTCTCTTCCCCACTGGATGGAGGGCAGTGGGTGGACGGGGTGCTGTGTGACCTACGGGTGTTATATGTAGACACACTACAGGAGCACAGCATAACTCCCAGTACGGGCCAAAGTGATGTCATCGTCCCCCTTAGCACGACTATCAGTATGATCCCCGAAACCCCAGTTCCTGCTCCATCAGAAAGTCAAATTTCCGGGCTTCGCTTGATCCATCCTCTCCCTGACGGAGACAGAAAAATCCATCTCTTAGTTGACACTCCTACACTGATTGTGGTGAAAATACTTTCAGGAAATGGTGCTACCAGCACCTGGTTAGCACCAGTGGCCCAGACAGGAGTTCCGTTCCTCCCTGCCTGCCCTGGAGCATTACCTGTCTCCTGGCCGGGCTGTAGGAAAGACTCCCCTGACACCTGGTTTTCTCATGTGTCCGTGATGCTACCATCAGTGGGTGTCCACACTCTAAATGTTAGTGCTGTGAATGAAGTGAGTGAGCAGAGTACCTGTGTACAGGTGTGTGTCTACGAGCCTGTGACTGGACTCAGTGTAGAACCACATGGACATCTGAGGATGCTGGTGGAACTCCCACAGGTCAGACACATCATATGACACTCAGCTGGTCCCAACTTACCTCCGTGCTGCCATGGTTTTAATCATGTCCCTGTTTTCTCTAAGTTATTCACAGCCAAGGTGAACACTGGCTCCTCAGTAAAGTACCTGTGGGTGGTTGACAACCTGGAGAAGTTTTCGTATGAGGGAGACACCTACAATGTTGTGTTCAGGAAGCCAGCTGTGTACAAACTGAAGGTCAAAAAATCCATTCTGAGGATTTATCTTAAAATATCCCATTGTTGGTTAAATAAACCAATACAACCCATTCCACTGTGTGCCAATTTAACAAAGTGACTAGTTGAGTCTAATAAATAACTGTTGTCTTTTCTTCCAGGTGACAGTCACCAACCCTGTGAGCTCACAGACTGTAGAGGTCACTGTGACTGCTGACACAATGACCCCTCTGGCCAACCCAGAATTCCTCTCTGTTAATGAGGTCATCGCTGTAGAGACCATACATCTCTATACCTTCAGGGTCAAAGCAGACATCTCCTTAGGCATTCATTTTAGGTTAGCGTCATTTTCTGTAATAACAAAATCTACAGTATGTTTCGAACGATTTCATGTCATTGTCAAGGTTATGTTTCTGTTGTCTCCTTACTTCCCTATTAGTTAACAACTTAATATTACATTTTGTTGTTAAAATATTTCATATTCTGCTCTGCAGTTGGTCTTTCGGGGATGCCAGTGCCCAGGTGAACCACACCTACCCTGCCCCGTCTGAGTCCCAGGACAGGCCAGTGGAGCCAGGCCTGAGGCAGGTGTATGTGAAGGACTCTGTGAGCCACGTCTACCTCCAGCCAGGTAAACACACCTCTTCCATGAATCGGTAAATTCTCCAAATGCATTTTAATAGTGTTGATGCAAGCATATAACTACTATGTTCCTTCATCCTTATAGGCCAGTACTAATCTATATATCACTGTCTTTCTCACACAGTTGACTACACACTGACCGTACGAGTACACAACCAGTATGACTGCGTTGAGGGGGTCGTGGCAGTGAAAGTCCGGCCACTTTTGACTCACCTACTCATCTCCCTGTCTCCTCCGGTTCCCTTTGTCAATCAGACCATTCTTCTAGAAGCCTGTTCACAACCATCTCCCCTTGGAATCCTTTACACTTGGGACTTTGGGGACGGTTCTGAACAGGTCCAAGGATTCCCAGGCCGTGTCACTCACGTCGTTCACAATGCTGGGGTTTATAACATGACTGTGTGCGCTAATAACACCTTGACAGCACTGACAGCCTGGGTGTCCGTGGAAGTCTTAGAGAAGGTATCTGGACTCCAGTTGAGCTGTAGCGGACCTAGTGAACTGAAGTCTTTGACTGAAATCAAGGGCAAAGTGGCTTCAGGTTCGAGTCTTCACTGGGACTGGGACCTTGGAGACGGGTCTGAACATAAAGGCATCATTCACAGCTCTATCTCTCATACCTACAAGTTCCCAGGGAGTTACACCGTCAGAGTGACGGTGTCTAATGCAATCAGTCAGACTAGCCAGTCCATCCAGGTGGAAATCTACAGGTTGGCCATCATTGGAATTCTGCCATCTGAGTGTTCTGAGACAGAGAAAGAGATACAGCTCCAAGCACTGGTGAATGGAAACGTTTCCTTGTTGACTTTCCAATGGCTTTTTGGGGATGGCTCACCTTGGTCAATACAGAAGGGAAAGTCCATTGTTTTTCACACTTATTCAAACCCTGGCATTTATAATATAAGTGTTACTGTTGTCAGTAAGGTGGCATCAGTCGTTTACTATGGTAAAGCTTGCATTGAGGCCCTGATTACTGAGCTAAGCCTTCGACCATCACATTACGTTGTGGCAGTGGGAGAAGAAGTGTGTTTTGATGCAGTTGCTGACCCAAAAACACAGCCCACGGGCTATCAGTTTCTGTGGTTTAACCAGACGACCAACAGCTCTCCTATAAGAGGGTTGGCTCATCGTTGCTTTGTTTATGAGGAAGGGATCCATGATATTGCTGTGATGGCAAGTAACGTTGTCAGCCAGAGAATGGCCAAAGTCACTGTTTCTGCTCAGAAGATTGTGAGTAAACCTTCCATAGTAATTAATAGTCCAAACAATACTCTGATTGTCAATGAGAAGACTACATTTTGGGTCAAGAGTTGCACTGGGACCAATGTTTCTGTGCTGTGGGACTTTGGTGATGGCTCACTATGGGCAAAGAGTTCCCCAGGGGTAAATGTCTCTTACGCCTTCATTTCCGCTGGCCGATTCACAGTCACGGCTACAGCCTCCAATGCAGTTAGCCAGGAATCTGCAACCCTGGAAGTGAATGTACTGCTTCCTTTTTCAGACCTGACTCTAAAAACCTGCCAGCAATTTGCAGAAGTAGGGGAGGAGACAGTCATAACAGCAGTTGGCAATGTTGCTGGTAACGTCAACTATCACTGGTCAGTGGATGGCACTGCCACCCGTACACAGGGGACATCTACGTTAAGGTACGTGTTCCCAAAAGCAGGTGAGCATAAGGTCAAAGCCCAGAATCTGGTGACCCGAATAGAGGCAGTCCTATTGATTGAGGTTTTAGAGAGAATACAGGGCCTTCAGATCACCAGTCAGAACCAGACACCCATGGTGTACATACCGACTAAAGAATGGGTTTTTCTCACTGCTTCGGTGACACACGGGTCAAATGTGACTTATTATTGGCTAGTAAACCAAACAGGTGTAACCCGAACAACCAGTGTCGGGGAGCGCTTTCCGCTGTTTGCTGAATCTTCATGTAATATCTCTGTTGAGCTGACTGCTTCCAATGGACTTAGCATGATGACCAGCTGCTTGGATCTGAAGGCAGTGGAAAGAGTTTCAGGGGCAAGAATGTCAGCGGTTAGTTATAGTGTGTCGGTAGGGAAACCTATCAATATATCTGTAACCTCGGAGACTGGATCTGACCTGCAGTATCTCTGGAATGTCAATTCAGACCTTTTAACCTTACAGACTGATGTTCCTTTTCTTCTTTACATGTTTGATGCTCTGGGTCATCCTTCTGTCAGTGTGTCGGTCCAGAATGTTCTTGGTTCAATCAATATCACCAAATATTTTGCAGTCCAGGAGGAGGTCAGAGAAGTAGACTTTCAGATAAACGGAAAAACCCATCCATTCTTTATAATTCCCAATGATCCAGTCCAGCTAAGTGGATATGTTCTTAAAGGGAGTAGTCTGCGCTGGGAGTGGAAAGTTGATGGGAATACAGGAGGTACGGTGGTTTTGGCCAATAGTCAGTCAATAATCTACAATTTTAAAGATGTAGGCGTCTATAAAGTCTCTCTGAATGTCTCTAATAATATTAGCTGGCATGCTGTTTCACACCGAGTAACCATCCAGGACAATATTCAGGGTTTCACAATTAACCTTAGTGGGTCTACAGTCTGCGCTAACGATCATATTATTTTGACACCAGTATTTTCTAAAGGAACCAATGTCAGCTTTTTATTAGCAATTGATGAAGTTGAATCATCATATGACCCTATTGAGGGACATTTCGCCACCTCCACACTCAACATTGGGTCTCATGCTGTCATAGCCAAAGCCTGGAACCAGGTGAGCAGCTTACAGATTTCATTGGCTGTCCATGTGGTTGAGAGGATCCATGGCTTACGATTGGTCAACTGCTGTTCTACTGCTCTAGACATTTTGAAAGAGATTCATTTCCAAGCCGATGTCTTAAGTGGATCTCCAAATGACTACATCTGGACGATTCAATTAGAAAGATTCAAGCCTTTACAAGTCACTGGAAAGGAAGTGATGTATATTTCACCAGGTAGTGGTTTGTTATATGTGAGTGTGATGGCCAGCAATGGCATTTGCTCTGAAACCCTAAATGAGACAGCCATTGTTCAGGTACCCGTGAAGGAGGTCAAGATTGTTCGTGATTCTGCAGAAATATATTGTGACTATAGTGTCACCTTTCTTGTAATAGCAGATGGTGGGAGCAATTTGACGTTTCGGTGGGACTTTGGAGACGCAAATCAAGAAGTTGTTGTCACAGAAAATAATACAGTGGACCACATATATTTCACCCCTGGGGAATACATTGTCCAAGCAACAGCTTTTAATAACGTCAGCCAGGTCTTCACCCGACTGCTTATAGAGGTGAGAGAACTCCAGTGTTCCCTCCCTAATGTCACCTTAGTCCAGAGCCAATCCACAATCCTCAAGTCTAGTCCTGGCTACTTTGAAGCCAAAGTAGATGCCAAAGGCTGCACCGCATACAAAACCATGTACCTATGGGAACTGTTTAGTGGGTCAAGCAGTCACCTGATGACACAAAGCAGTGGATACCCAGCCACACAGGACAGCAGTGGACAACGAGTGAACCTGAGCAGCTTGGTGGATGTGACCACTCCACTGTTGTCCCTCCCAAAGCAGATACTGGAGGTGGGACAGTACACCCTGAGGTTCACAGTCTCTCTCCAGAGGAGCCCTCTACGTCTGCACAAGACATCCAGGCTGTCTGTGATCCACAGCTCCCTGGTGCCCATAATCAGCGGGGGGTCGCACAGACTGGTGTCCAGCCACAGTGACCTGTTCCTGGACGGATCGGAGTCCCATGACCCTGATGTTGATCTGGAAGAAGATGGGGAGCTGAAGTTTCTCTGGAATTTAATCACTGAGGTAATCAACAATTTAATTTAGGAACTCTCGACAATTTGATACTAGATTTTTTCATGACTAGATTTGATACTTTCTCGTAGTACCAGGGGTCTCTATTTTTGCGTGCAGAACTCCACTGAGAGGTTGTTCCAGGACCAGACCCAATATGTAGGGTGTAAGAATAGCAAGTTGATGATCCCAAGTGGGTGGCTACAGCTGGGCCGGGACTACCTGTTCACACTCACTGTACAGAAGGAAGGGAGGAGACCCGTCTCCACTACACAGTCTGTGAGTGTCACTATCATTACACAACACAACATCTATGGGTCTCTTTCTGGATATCATGGTTCTGTGATGTATTTCATGGTATATCAGAAAAATTTGTCATCCATGACTCTAGGTGGCGGTGTCTCCTGTTGCAGTGCTTCCCGTTAGTGTGGAGTGTGTTTCCTGCAGTACTCAGTCTTGTTTCCGTGTCAGCCACAGTCACTCTATAGTGCTCTCAGGTCGCTGTGACCAGTGTGGGCACCATGTTCAGGTAAGTACATGTCACAGAAAATGATAGAGTCCTCTAGTGGCTGAAAGGCAGTTTTAGCCATTTTTGGCAGAGTCATTTTCTTTCTGTTTTCACAGTACAAATGGATTGCAGCGGATCAGAATGGCATGAAACTTGACCTGAATGAGGTCATCACCTCCACACAAGATCTCTCTCCTGACCTAGTGGTCCGACCAGGGGTTCTTCAAGCAGGATGTAACTACACCTTTACCCTAAATATAACCCATACTACTGGGGGGCAATGGGGTTGTGCCAGCATAACCCTCCTTCACAACCCTCCACCCAATGGAGGAATGTGTACTCTGACACCAGGTCATGGGGAAACCATACGGCCGCTTGAAACTGTGGTCACATACAACTGTTCAGGTAATAAAAAGAAGAACTTTAATGGGAAAATGCAATCAACCTTTTTGGCAAGTTGTTAGTATTTATTTTTTTACTGTGCTGTACCAGACCTACTGTATCTGCTCCATAGGTTGGCTGGATGAGGACAGTGAAGATTCTCAGCTTATCTACTCTCTCCAAGTGGCACTGTCATGCTCTGGTTGGGGCCAGGGCTGTGCCCTGTTTACCCTCTACAGGGGTACTCAGCGTACATTTGGCAGCTTGGTTCCTCTTGGGAAGGTGGGTCCAGAGAAGGACCTGTCAGTCATTTTTGTGATCCTTCAAGTAGAGGACAGCCTGGGGTCAAAGGTCATCGCCCTCAACAGGTGAGCTTGAGATTTACAGTTGAGTTTAAAAAGTATGCAGGTAAAGGTAATGTTCAGATAAAAAAATACTTTTTGAGGTAAATGGTTCCTGGATGCTTTTGCAGAACTCTAACAGTGCTGAGACCTGGGGATGGAGACGGGATCACAGAGTGGCTGAGAAACAAAAGCCAAACAGAATTCTGGGGTTTACTGCAACAGGGGAATCCTCAGCAGCTCATTCCATTTTCCATTGCCCTCAGCAGCCATCTGAACCAGGTGTGACCTTTACCTCTTTACCTGTCTATCTCTCTCTTCTTTATGTTACCTTTATCCATTTACCTGTCTATCTCACTCTTTATGTTACCTTTATCCATTTACCTGTCCATCTCTCTCTTTATGTTACCTTTGTCAGTTTACCTGTCTCTCTCTCTCTTCTTTATGTTACCTTTGTCAGTTTACCTGTCTATCTCTCTTCTTTGCCGCAGGTGGATGAGTCTTTGAGTGAACAAGATCTCAGGAACAAGAGGGAGATCAGGGCGAATTTGACACTGGCACTGTCCTCTCTGCCGGTCTCCTCTCTGCAGGTTGCAGCCCAGATCAGCTCAGCCTTGGCCCAGTCCACTGTAAATAACTGTCCACTGTCAACACATACACAGTCTGGGCAAAAAAGGTTAAGGAAAAACCCCAACTACTGACATAGATTTCTCCTGCATGTATACATTCTCTTGTGTGTTGTCTACTTGCAGGCAGTGCCCAGCGAGGTAGTGTGTGAGGGCTGTCAGGAGCATGTTCTAGAATCTGTGGGGAGAATGATCAAGGTTTTGGAAAAGTGGAACGGACCACAAGACGACACAACTTTAGGCACGGGCAAGAACATTCTCCAAGTTATCGGTAGGTGGCTCACTTCTGAGTGGAACAGATGGCTGATCATAGAGTAAGCAATACGTCCAATATTCTTTTGTAGAAGAAACTGTTCCAACAGTTTTTGTCTACAGGTAGTTCCTTGGCCGCTGTGTCTGACTCCAACCTTCACTCACCTGCTCCTCACGCACACTTCGACGCCTTTGAACTGGCAGCGTCAGCCTTGGATCACGCAGGGGCTCTGATGCGTTCCTTGATGCGCTCAAGGGCACGTGGCGAGGAATCCCTTTCTCTCTCAGCCCCACAGATCAGTGCTGTTGGCTACCACGGGTCCCCCTCAGATCTCCTCTGCACCAGCGACCCCTCCAGCGACCCCCGGCAATCAAACCAAACCAACGAATTAAAGACAAATGATGACTCATATCCACCACACCACCTCTGCCAGTTCCTCATCCCTCCTTCTTTCAGCGAACAGCTCCAGCGAGAGGTCCAAGGGTCTGGAGTGGTACAGATTCTCTTGGGTTTGGAAGGTGGTTCCGAGTTTCTCTCAGCAGCCAACCCACCCATCTGTACTTCCCTGGCAGCCATGGAGTTCTCCACACCCCAGGGAAATCCCATACCTATCACTGACCTGGACAATGACAGATCTATCAGGGTCACTTTGCCCAACAGATATACTGTCGGGAGGTTGGAGCCTGGGGAGCTGGGTAGTGGTGGGAGTGGAAGGGGGAATGCTTTTGGATCTGGGAGTCTGGATAGAGACCCGATGGTTAATTTTACACTCCCAGCCAACGGGTGGCTGAATTTTACATTGAAGGCAGTGAAGTATATGCATCACAATGCTGGACTCTATATGTCCTTGAACTTTAGTCTGCTTCCAGGAACTTCTCAACTGGGTTCAGGTCATGTGAGAATCACTGTGGCCACCCGGCCAGGGCCTTCTGCATCCCAGGATTCCCTAGTCAGAGAGCTGACCCTCTCCCTCTCCACACAGTCAGCAATGGAGAACACTGTCTTCCTCTCTCCTCTGTAAGTATTCTGAATTCAGACAATAAAACCGTTTACAGTTTTTTTCTTTTAAACTAACAATTTTCTAATCTACCCAGATTGACTTCAATACATAGCATGTGTAGATATTTAGAAAACAGCTTATTGGGTATTATTTCTAAAGACTTAACAGCACAAGGCAATTTCTCTACGTGAACCTGACATCCAACCTGAGTGGAGCTCCAGTCCAGGCCTCAGTGTGTATCTTCAGCTCCCTATGTCAATACTTCAGCCTGAGAGAGAGACGCTGGAGCTCTGAGGGACTCCGGCCTCTAGAAGGCAGCACCCTCCAATCAGCACACTGCCTCACCCAGCACCTCACCATCTTCGGGGCCAGTCTGTTTGTCCACCCAGACGCTCTGGTGCTACTGCCGCCAGTAAGTTTGTTATACTCTACAGGTTAACACAAAAATGGCGTATCTCATTATATAGAGATAGATGGACACTGAAAAGTCTGAGGAACACAGACACAAGGTGATACATCTAAGGTGCCCACTTTTTCACCCATATGGATAACAAACATTCTGCTAATTCTAATTCTGGATGCCTCCTTCCTCCCAGTCCCATGGATCTGTGCGTAACGCGGTAGTTGGGGTTGTGTGTGTTGTCCTGGTCATTATCCACATCCTCCTGGGTCTGATTGCCCACAAACTGGATCACCTGGAACGCCTGAGACTATATCATATTCCTCTGTGTGGCCGGCCGGGACGCTACAGCTACAGGGTCCTAGTCAAAACAGGCTGGGGACGAGGAGCAGGTAAGGGTCTTCAGACTGAGTATGTGGAATAGATCCACCTCTTGTCTGTCCCCTCATCTTTCCCATCCTATTGAATAGTCACGGGGACAATAATGAAACCGTTACATTCTCTGATTGTCCGTGACAATATATCGTGTTGTATTAGATATCGCAATCGGTATTGCAATCAGTACAGCTAGTTTGCTGTATCTACATCAAAACGCATTGCATATTCTTTATAAATCGGAAATGTGTTTTTACTTGAATGAATGATCACAGTTAGCAAATGCCTTTGCATTTCCCATCAGGCACCACTGCCCACGTGGGCATCAGTTTGTTCGGGGTGACTAAAAGCGGGTCGCGCCACCTGCAGCGGGAGGGGGCGTTCCAACGGAACGGTCTGGACCTGTTCCATCTGGAGACAGACAGCAACCTGGGAGAGGTGTGGAAGATACGCCTCTGGCACGACAACACAGGTAACCATTATGCCACAGGTAACTTCTGTAGTCTCGCATTGCAACACATCATAGGCTCATATTTACTTATCTACTGGAGGCTCTGGATAGGACTCCAAAGAGTCAACTCAACAACACCTATGTGTGTTTTTGCCCAGGTCTGGACCCATCGTGGTATGTAAAGCATGTGGTGGTGTGGGACCCTCAGACAGACCACCTGTTCTACTTCCTGGTAGAAGACTGGCTGTCTGTTGAGAATGACAGGAACGAAGGAGGAGGGACTGTGGAGAAGGAAGTCTTGGCATCCTGTAAGCACCACTCCACTCTGTATCTGTCTTCACACTTGAACAGAACAGAATGAACAGAACTACCTCCAATACAGTTCCCTGTCTTTCTCCTATTCTCTCGTCCTCCATCACTCTAGGTCCTGAGGAGCTTTTTCAGTTCCGACGTGTGTTGTCCTCCCAGCTGGCATTTGGAATCCTGGAACGCCATCTGTGGCTGTCACTTTGGGAATGCCCCGCCCACAGCCATTTCACACGCGGTCAGAGGGTGACTGTGTGCGCCCTCCTGCTACACCTCTTCCTGGCAATAGGGGCAGTGTGGTATGGAGCTGTAGGCACACAGGGGCAAAGGTAACATGTCCGTCTCACCCAAACAGTTGACACCAGTAGGTTCTTGGGAATGCTCAAGTGGGTTTTGTTCAATCTCCAACAATGGACAAGTTGCTGCCCTAAAAGCAACATTGTTGTTTTTTCGGAGACACGCTGTGTTACATTTGCCATATACCGTGTTATAAGAAATATTCTGTCTTGGGTGTTGTGTTTCAGTGGGCCGGTTTCGGCAAGGCTGCTTGTAACCTCGGAAACAGTCGTTATCGGGATGGCTGTCGCCGTCATGGTGTTTCCTCTCCAGTGTCTTATTTGCTTCCTTTTCCGGAAAACCCGCAGCCAGGTACCTGTACTACATTTGTCACTTTTTCCATCTATTTTTCCTCTTGGCAACATGACTGGAAGCTGTGTTTTCCATTAGAGGTCAATGTGATAATGTACTGTGTCTATGTGGGTTTGGCAGGCAAATTATACTGTGGAATGTGGCAGACTGAGATGGTGCATTGGGTCCCTTTCAGGTAGCTGTGGACATGTCAGAGCCTCCATCTCCTGTGTGTCTTTCAGGTAGCTGTGGACATGTCAGAGCCTCCATCTCCTGTGTTTCAGTCAGTGGAGATGGATGTCGATCTAGGCCAATCAGATATTTCCTGCTCTTCTTTCTTTTCTTTACCTGGAGGACCTGCAACATCAGGCCTGGACAGAGACACACCCTCTTCTGTAAGAATACTTAGCTTATATTCAATAAGTGTTTGCATGGAGAAATTTGCATGCCGGCACTTAATAAAATCTCTTGCTGTTCATCTCTTTCAATTCTAGTTAATGGGAAGCAAGGTATTTGATGCTGAATTCTGGAATGCTACTAACCTGGGAGTAGAGAAAGATGGAGATGTCATCACCCTGTGGCCCTCTTGTGACAGTCTCACTGACCTCCAAGGGCATACCTTGGAAATACCCTCTGATCCTTTAAGGTCATCTGTGGGCCCTGCTCATCTGCTGTCGAGGAAAAAGGCCTTTATGAACCTATGCCTTGCCGATCCCTCCTCAACCCAATCTCTGGTCTCTCCTTCCTCAACCCAATCTCTGGTCTCTCCTTCCTCAACCCAATCTCTGGTCTCTCCTTCCTCAACCCAATCTCTGGTCTCTCCCTCCTCAACCCAATCTCTGGTCTCTCCTTCCTCAACCCAATCTCTGGTCTCTCCTTCCTCAACCCAATCTCTGGTCTCTCCCTCCTCAACCCAATCTCTGGTCTCTCCTTCCTCAACCCAATCTCTGGTCTCTCCCTCCTCAGCCCAATCTCTGGTCTCTCCCTCCTCAACCCAATCTCTGGTCTCTCCCTCCTCAACCCAATCTCTGGTCTTTCCCTCCTCAGCCCAATCTCTGGTGTCTCCCTCCTCAACCCAATCTCTGGTCTCTCCCTCCTCATCCGAATCTCTGGTTTCTCCTTCCTCCACCCAATCTCTGGTTTCTCCTTCCTCAACCCAATCTCTGGTTTCTCCCACCATCTCCTCTTTGTCCTCTCCCATTCCCATGTCTCTGTCCCAGTCCCTGTCTTATCTGCTTCCAGAATGCATTAACAGCCACGGTCACAACCTGCCAGGCAATACCTTAACCCCGTATGGTGAGTGTGTGTGTGTGTGAGTTTGTGTGTGTGAGTGTGTGTGTGTTACTATGTGGGGAAACGTCTAAATCATTTCTGCTGTCTTTCCTGGTGTTTCAGAGGAGGACCTGCTGTGGTCTATAGACACAGACGCAGGAGTGATTAACATTCCGTCAACACCTGGCAGTGGTCGCTATTCCCCCTGGACCACCTCTCCGTCCCACACGTAAGTCTGTCCTGACCGGCCCACTCCAGGCCAGACCGGCCCACTCCAGGCCAGACCGGCCCACTCCAGGCCAGAACGGCCCACATCAGACCTC
Organism: Esox niger; assembly: GCA_016801105.1. NCBI lineage: Eukaryota > Metazoa > Chordata > Actinopteri > Esociformes > Esocidae > Esox > Esox niger. The sequence continues at coordinate 26,483 of JACXGJ010002600.1, read as the reverse complement.
CAGACATCGTTGTATCTTGGCTTCTCACCACCAAATGATTTCCCTCCAATTCTGTTTCAGTGGAGCTCAAAGTTGATCTGACTAGACATTTGGGAACATCCGTCTGAGTGTACACAACTCTCTGTGTGTTTCAGCCAAAGCCTGGGAAGATCCTGCAGCAGCTGGTCTGAGCTGAGTGTGGACAAACCATTGTACGGAACAGAGACCCACAAACCTTCCTCTTCGCCTACCTCTTTGTATGGGACCAGACGTTCTTCGTCTCTCACTTTCTACTCCATCGCCAGTACCTTCATCCCCAGTCCTTCCCCCGACTCCCCCACACGCATAGGTGAATCACTAGCCCTCCTCATAGGTGAATCACTAGCCCTTCTCATAGGTGAATCACTAGCACTCCTCAAAAGGGAATCACTAGCACTCCTCAAAAGGGAATCACTAGCACTCATCATAGGTTAATCACTTGCACTCCTCATAGGTTAATCACAAGCATTGCTTATAGGTGAATCACTAGCACTCCTCATAAGGGAATCACTAGCAATCCTCATAGGTTAATCACAAGCATTGCTTATAGGTGAATCACTAGCACTCCTCATAAGGGAATCACTAGCACTCCTCATAGGTTAATCACTGGCACTCCTTATAAGGGAATCACTAGCACTCCTTCAAAGTTGTGTCACAATTCCCTCTTAGAAAAATAACATTCTCCCACTTCTTATGCCAATTGTCCTACCATGAAGATTCACCTATTCAAAATCGCAACCTTTAATAGAATGGTGTATGTATTTGACACAATCCCTCAGAACTTATATGCATATAATTATTTCTGTAGTATTCAGCAACTTGATCATATAAGATGTAAAGCTGAATTTTTATTCCACCTCCCAGGTGTGGCCCGTGACCAGCCTGGCTGGCTGCTTCCTCCCTGGACACTGCGTGTCATTTATCCCCTGGTTGTGTTAGTGCTGGGGGCCTGCCTGACCGTTGTAGGCCTGTATGGGAGTTACTTCTCCAACCCTGTGGTTTTAATGTGGCTCATCTCGGGCCTGTCTGCCTTCCTCACCTCTGCTCTGATACTGGAGCCTGTCAAGGTAAGCTGACAGAGACTTACACAGGAGGCTCCACAGTCAATGCAGCAAACTGTCAACAGTAACTTCTTTCCCTCAGGGTCAGATGTATTATAACCTCTGCTGTTTGTATGGGATATATAACTCTGTTTCTTCTCCTCAGGTGTTGGCGGAGGCGTTGTTCCATGCTGTCGTGTTTAGGCCTGTAGACCCTGAAGTGAGTGATCGGCTTGGACAAGAGTCTGTTGTGAGAAGGGACAGAGGCAGGCAGGCGGGGAAGGTGCGACCCCCTTGTGGGTTTGGTCTTCTGCAAGCCAAGGAGGAGGCCAGGAAAGTAAAAGCACTACGATCCATCATGAAGGTAAAGCAACAAGCAAACCTAAAAGGCCAACATCCATCCTACTGCATCCTTTGGAATGAACAGACTACAGGGTACATTGTCCCTCCACCTCCTGCCATGTTCACATACTCTGTATTCTCCCTCCCTCCCCATTGCTCCATCTCTTCTCCACATCTCTCCTCCTCAGCACTGTGTGGGCCAGATGTGGTTCCTGTTAGTGGTGTTGATGGTGAACTACCAAGACCGTGTTCAGGAGACACAGGGCAGACTGCTCTGCACTACTGTCAAACATTCGCTGACCTCTGACCTCAACTCCATTTCTGGGTAAAATATGTTTCACCTGCTACATGTCTTTGGGCATGTGTCTGGGTCGTTGAGTGCGTGAGAAGTGCGTGTGTATGGTATTTGGGGGTGTTTAGGTTCCTCTGACAATTTGTTTACCGTGCATGTTCATTTGTTGTGTATGTTAATTTGTGTGTATGTTAATTTGTGAGTGTGTGCGTGTCTTTATTCTTGTCATCAGGTGGGAGGGGGCATGGCAGTGGATGGATACCACCCTAGTGCCACACCTCCATCAAAACCCTGCCCTACACCTGGTGGGGTTACCACAGATACGCCTCATACACACTCCAAACCATAACAGGCTGTTCTCTCTGGGGAATGACACTATGGCGACACGACAGCTTCTCTCCAGCCTACACAGCAAACCCTGGACCCCAGCACAGTGAGTCGCTCACACACCAGATGCACAGCAGTTCCATGCGTGAACTTCTATGTGGTTTTCTATTGCTTCTTCCTGTTCTTCTCTTAGGTTGAAGACGGTGTCCATTGACTTCACCCAGTACCATAGAGGGACTGGTGTGTTTGTGTGTGTGTCTGTTCTTCTGGAGAGGAGCCGGACCCACACAGTCCTCCACTCCCTGTCCATCCTTCCTCTCATCATCCCCCCATCGTCCTCAGGACCAGACCTGCAGATTGCACTCACGGTAACATTTGATGTACAACAGGAAAAAGCCCTCGTGCAGTAATTTTTATTAATTTTTTAATTCCTTATGAAGTCTTATAAAGCACCGTTTAAGTACATATTTATTTGTAATAGCCCATTCTGTTTGTGTCTGTGTAAGGAAAGGTATGTCCAAATGACTGATAAGCCAATAGGACATTATGCAGTAGGTCAACTATGTTGTTTTTCCAAACAGCTTACACAATAGTGACCTTATCATTATCAACATAGTGTGCAAATATCATTTAGAGAAACATGAAAGTTAAATTATTTACTGCCCTGGGCCTTTGAAGATCTTTAATAGGTTTCTCCGGTATGGTCCCCCAGTTTTGAAAGAAGTCTAACCTTCCCTCCTCACCCAGGTGCTCCTACTTCTCTCTGCACTCTACTTCCTGGGGGCGGAGCTATGGGCCATGGCTACAGAGCATGCACAGTACTTGCGTCAGGGCTGTCACTGGCTCCAGCTCCTCCTGGTCTCATTGTCTCTGGCAACAGCCACACTGCGATTTTGCTTCCTGTTCCAGGCTACTTCCTGTCTGTCTCAGCACAACTCCAGACCTGACCTGTTCACTGAGTTCCACAGCGCCGCTCTGCTGGCCAGGAAGTCCGTACATATTTCAGCCATACTGCTCACTTTGCTGATATTCAAGGTGCTGGATAACAAAACATAACATTATCTTATTTTATTGATTCCTTGTGCTTACAGCATAGTAGCAAACTTAATAAGTTAAGAAACATATATTTTTCATCGCTACCATATAAATTGTAACAATCTGCGTTTCAGATGCTGGGTACTCTACGGTTTGTGCGGAGATGGGTGGTGTTTGGAAGACTGCTTCAGCGGGCAGGGAATGAGATGGTTGCTATAGCTCTACTGGTGGTCCTGTTGACACTGCTCTTCTCTCACACTGGATACATGGTAGGAATCAGAGTTAGGTCATGTGTAACAAATTTTGACCATTTAGATGATAGCTTTTTTTCCCCTTAATGACTACGGGATTTGATGTAGAAACCTTTAGTTCGCTGGTCAGAAATGCATCCTGGTATGTTTATGTCTCAGCTCTTCTCAAGGTCTGTGGATGGGTTTCTGTCTGTGAGCCAGGCGGTTGGGTCTGTGCTGTCTATGCTGCGTGGTGGCCTGGTCCTCCAGAGGCTCAGCAAGGCTCACCCTGTCCTCGGACCCCTATATGCCCTCTCTCTACTGGGGCTGGGAGGCTGGCTGCTGGCCCGCTTCTCTGGAGCTGTGCTACTCCGCACATATAGGTTTGTACAGGCTGAGATGTACAGGATAGCCATGGAACCTCAGGACTATGAGATGGTGAAGTTTTTTATCAAGAGACTGAAGCTCTGGATGGGACTCACTAAGGCCAAGCAGGTATGAAAGGAATTCAGTAATAAATAAATGTATGCATCAGTGAATGCCTTGTACAGCTCCGGAAAAAAAATAAGAGATCACTGCAAATTGAACGCTTCTGTTCCTCACTCAAAACATTCCTTTTCAACTTTTTTGGAAAGAAAAGAAAAGGGTGCAGTGGTCTTTGATTTTTTTTCCGGAGCTGTATAAATCGTATATCTGAAATCTTTCCCTCCCTCAACAGTTCAGACACAGGGTGAAGTTTGAGGGCGTAGTTGAACCTCCCTCCAGATCATCCCGGGAATCATGTGTCTCTTCCTCCCTCTCGTCATATATCTCTTCTCCCCGTCCCATGTCCTCCACCCTTTCCCTGCGGTCTGAGGACTTTGGTTTTTCTGAAGCTCCGTCCATGGATGTTCAGCCCTACCTGGACCGCCTGCTGCCCTGCGTCGACACTCTCCTCTCACGGTTTGACCGCCTCAACCAGCTGACCGCAGACGTTCAAGGCCTGGAAAAGCAGTTAGTGGAGGCACAGAGCAGCAGGAGAACATCAAAGATCCGGGGAATTGGAGGAGAGAGGAGAGAAGGCGGAGGCAGGACAGGTGCAAGTGTAGCTCATTCACGCACCTCCCTCCCTTCCTCTATTCATTCTTTCAACCCAATCACCTCTCTCTCTTACCCAACCCACACCAATCCCTCCCACCCTTGCATTCGCAGCTCTTTCTCTGAGTCTGCAGTTCTCCAGATTCACCCACTTCCACTCAGAGATGCCCACCTCCAGGAGCAAATAAAGCCCATCCACAGGAGCTCAGTCCTGGGTTTAGAAAATGGGTCGTCTAGGTATCCTGAAGTCAGGCAGTTTCCCAAACGTCGAGCCTGGCATTCTGGGAGTTCTCAGTCAGCGGATTCAGCTCAGAGGCCCCTTCAGGCTATGAGTGGACAAGATAGAGAAGCCAACATCAGGGCCAGGCCCCAGAGCGAGGAGGGTGGAAGGAGACGCACCAGTGAGGGGCTGCCTGTCAAGAGACGTGCCTGGATCTCAGAGGGGTCTGAGACAGACAGAGACTGAGAAGTGAGAGACTCAGACAGAGGTTCATGTGCCAGCTACTGTTAAACAGACATTATATTTAAGGCATATTTCTTTCTGGATTTCATGCATTATTAGTTTAGAGGAAAGGGTGAAAAAGGGGAGTGTTCTGAAATATTCAAACCCATGCTACAGCAGCATGTGTGCACAGGAGGCACATGCTTAGACTGCTGGACACATGTAGGAACTTTTAAGGTCCCACTTAGCTATAAAGTTAACAATTTCCCACAGTTCTCTGCCTCATCCCACTGTTGTCTACCTCCAGTGCTTAGAACCTTGTTAGATATGTCACAAATCTATTCTGGGGCAGTCAACATTTTTGTGAATCTACTTTTTTCCTTCAATTTAGTCATTAGACTGTATATGTTCAGATCTTTTGCAATATTTTTTATTACTGTTAAATTTGAATAAAATAATACAGGTATTAAGAAGGAATGGAACACTGTTCTTTGTGCAGATCGTACCTTCAAGCAGGGACACCGACTGGAATCCCAGGGCTCAGGACAAAATGTAACTTTTAGGACCCAAACCAAAGCAATGATGTTACTGTTCATAAAACAGGTCATTTACGTTTATTGTTTAATCTTTTAGCTAGGTAGTACTAAATACCAAGATTGACTGACAAATAAATAATTAGATTAACCAAAATGGGCCCCCCCCCGAGGCCTGTGCCCGTGACAATGTTACCTGTTGTCCCCCCGTCAGCGTCACTGCAATCAAGTAACAAATTGATAGCACACTTGATAAAGATCATAAAGAGTATAGAATGAAAATATACCAGTGCTGCTATTGGCTGTATTTTGTTTGCTCAAATCAGTTATTTATATTATTTAATAGCTTCGGAAAGATTTGATTATTTATACCTTATCTTTTGGATTTAATTCCCGAAAAGATAAGATAAAAACATTGGCACCCAGGTTTTCAACACCTTTCATTATCATATTCTGTGAGGTTACCAATACCGAGCCTTTCTCCAAAATGTTTTAAAAGATCTGAGTACATATCGGTGTGAATCTTAGACTATTTTGTCTATACCGTATCTTTTCAGATGCTTTTATTATGAATTTGGGATCATTGTCTTGCTGGAATATCCAGTTATAAGTTCTAGCCCGGTGGCAGAGGCAACCGAATTTTTGACTAACATGTCTTGGTACTGGATACAGTCCATACAACAGGGACAAAGGTCATTTGGAGTCAAAATACCCATATGAAATGTGGAGTCCATCACGACTGGGGAAATAATTTTTCCCGCTGATCAATAAAGACAAAGACTCTCAGCTCAGAAGTGTGTGGTGTGTTCAGTGCTATCTATATTCTCTGTCAGCACCAAATTGTGGTACACAGCATTTTTCACATTATGAATGTCCTCATGAATGTTCCATATTTGTTCATTAAATATAACTTAAATTAAATATAGCTGGGTCACATTTCAGGTACAGTAGTCCAGTCCAAAAGTTAACTGCTACTGCCAAAGAGACTTTTAATTTATATCACTGAGTACAAGCAATCACAGCATAGAGAAAAATGCTGTTGTATTACACTCAGATATGTTTATTCCCAGATAGTACTTTTCAACAGTACATAAACATAACTTCAATGTACTATAACCAATCTTTCCTCTTTAATCGTGTGACTGACATTGTCTAGAGGTCATGCATTATTTCACACATACAATTATCATGGCCACTGGAAATGTGCTTATCTTAGTGATAAAGAAACTCTTGTGCACCTGTATAAAAGACCCCAAAGAAACTTGTCTAAGAGCACAATCATCTACAGGTGAGTCTGGTTCCAATCAAACCATAGATTTTACCATAGATGGTTTTCTACATACCGGCTGCTGTAATTGATAGATATCTCCTTTGTACAGGTTAAGGAATTCTACAGGTGACAGCTGAGAAGATCAGACATCATAGTGAATAATGAAGTGGGCTATCATTCTGTGTGCCATGGTGGCACTCTCTGAGTGCATGATCCAGTATGTTACACTTACTCTTCTCCTAGAACAGTTCCTAAGACAGTGAAATTGTAGAGAATACCTTAAACAAAGTGAAGTATTAGAATAATTGCACTGTTGTATTGCTTGCAGTGTTTTGGGGTAGTGAGCAATATTTTGTAAAAGTTCTATTGCATTTTCCTGTAGCTTGCTGGTAATTTAGCTTATTTCAAATTCATGTAGTGGTTTCAGTAGTTAATTTCTCTTGTGCCATGTTGTGGTGAAGTTAACTACTAGAACTACACAGCATTTCGTTGAAACATACTTCAATCCCATTTACACTTTTTTTACAAAAATGAAATATTGGGAAAATTGGCAAGACTTTACTTTCCCATCAGAACTGTTTGATTCTTGCATGAAACATTGTTTTGGTGGTTTATTGGGGGTAGAATCTGTACTATGTGGATTTTATAAGGTGAAGACACCATAGATCACTTAACAATTTCATATGGGGTTCTACTAGTGGATTATAAGCTATTATTTGAGATTAAAGTGAAATTTGTCTTTACTGCTAAAAATGAAACTTTGCTAATGAGCTATTCTAACTATATACAGCTCTGGGGAAGGAAAGAAAAAAGTGCAGTGGTCTCTTAATTTTCTTAATTTGTAGTTGGATGTTGTTTTACACCTAATTCGTTTGGAAATAATGCTGGAAATGTTATGTTAACACAATGTGATGTCATGATATTTTGTCATTTGCTTCCCTAACATTGTTCCCCTATGTTCCTGTGTACTGTAGCTCATTGTGATGGTTTGACCAGGTCTTCAAACTTTGACCCTTTACTTGCTGGAGCTAAGTGGATTGCGTCATTTCCCTTTCCCTCCAGGGTGCCCCTGATCAAAGGGAAGAGTGCCAGAGAGAGTCTGGAAGAGCAGGGTTTGTGGGAGGAGTTCAGGATGAAGTATCCATTCAACCCCATCAAGTTTCAAGACCCCAGCCTCTATGTCTCTACCCAGCAGATGACCAATGATGCTGATGTAAGCATGAATATGGGTTGCATTAGTGTAGTGCATTCTACTTAGAAGGGCAAATGAGAAGTCAGAAGAACATCCATTCTACTTAAAGTGATTGGAACTGTCAGAATTTCGAACCGAAACATTGACAACAGAAGTGGAAATCAACAACTTGATTGCTAATGACAGGGCCGGTTCTAAGCAAAAGAAACAAGCGTTAGGGTGCCCCCGACTGATAGGGAGATCTAATTTTATAAGATTTGGGTGCCCCAAATCAAATTTTACTTAGGGTCCCCAGAAGGCAAGAGGTGGCACTGGCAAGAGAATATTCTTCTGATAGCATAAGGCTGGGAAGATTAACTATTCCATTCTCTTTCTTCTCTAGCTGGCTTATTTTGGAGTGATCTCCATTGGAACACCCCCTCAGTCCTTCACAGTTATCTTTGACACTGGCTCGTCCAACCTGTGGGTTCCTTCCGTCTACTGCAGCAGTGCAGCCTGCGGTACTTAACACACACACCGAATACTGTTCTCCTGCACACACACACAGATCTTCTCCCTAGGCTAATTCTGTCTCCCCTCCAGTCAACCACAGGAAGTTCAGCCCGGGTCATTCGTCCACCTTCAGGAACGCTGGCAAGAGCCTATCCATTCAGTATGGTACTGGCAGCATGACTGGTTTCATGGGCTATGACACCGTTGTGGTAAAGACCAACACAACACCACAATGAATGGGAAATTTAGTGATTGGTAGGTTTCCGTACTTTCACAAATCATCTCCTTTCACTTCCTCCTGGTCCTCTCTATAGGTGGGTGGGCTCTCTGTGCAGAACCAGATGTTTGGGCTCAGTCAGACAGAGGCTCCCTTCATGGCCCACATGAAGGCTGATGGCATCCTGGGTCTGGCTTACCCTCGCCTAGCGGCCTCTCAGGCCACCCCCGTCTTCGACAACATGATGAACCAACATCTCGTCGACCAGGATATTTTCTCTGTCTACTTGACCAGGTAATTGATCCGATTGGACTTTAAGTAGGAAAGGGTTCAAAATGAAACCATTCTCTCTAAGTAATTCTGATGCTGGGACATTCAACATTAAACTAACACAAAAGCAATTGTTCCATCTTTCTCTTATATTTATTTACTATTATATTGTCTTGATGGCCACAATTTTCAAAGCAATGAAAATGAAAAGAAATGACATGTAATATAGATAACGCATTTAACAAGAATACATTTGAAAGTACAACAATATACAACCAAATGAGCAACACGTGGATAATGTAATCTACAAGCACTCATGGTCTCTTTCTCTCCCCTCTTTTTCTTCCCCATATATTGTTGTTGTCAATCCCCAGGAACTCTGCTGCAGGTAGTGTGGTGACCTTCGGTGGGATTGACCCCAACCACTACCAAGGCTCGATCGCATGGATCCCTCTGTCCTCTGAGCTGTACTGGCAGATTACCGTTGACAGGTGAAGTTACAGAATGTTATGTAGTGGTTATATTTGCCTATAATAAAATACTATATGCTTGATCAAGTACCCTATATGACTATATGCACATTGCAGTGTGACCGTGAACGGTCAGGTTGTGGCCTGTAACGGTGGCTGCCAGGCTATTGTGGACACTGGAACCTCAAACATCATTGGACCTCAGAGTGATATTGATAGTATTGCAGGTGCTGTGGGAACTTACTCTGCCAATGGCGATGTAAGTCATACCATCACATTGTTCGTTTGTCACAAATTACCGGTAATTTACCTTTATGAATGTCCAGAGAGAGTGAGACCAACATTACTCACGTTGTCTATCTCGGACAGCAAAAGCTGTTTAAAATACACAGTCCGTCTGCCCGTCCTGTTCCCCCTTCTCATTTCCTCCCTCCTGCCTCTGTCTGCGTCTGACTTTTCAGAACGTGGTGAACTGCAACAGCGTGAACAGCATGCCATCAATTGTCTTCAACATTAATGGACAAGCCTTCACCCTCCCAGGGTCAACCTACGTCCGCCAGGTGTGTGTTCGAGTGTGTGTGTGTGTGTAGAGCTGACTTCATGCAGAAGTGAATATAACACTGTTATGACTATTCGTCTCTCTGTCTTTGCCACTGTACAGTCTCCTTATTATGGCTGTCGTGCCGGTCTCCAACATAGCAACTCCAACCTGTGGATCCTGGGTGATGTCTTCATCAGAGAGTACTATTCCATCTTCAACAGAGCCCAGAACATGGTGGGCCTTGCCCTGGCTAGATAATTATAGATCAGCAATGGATACCATGAAGATATGAACAACAACAACATAAAAGTCACTGCTCTCAAGTGCAATAATATCTCATTTAAACATTATTTGTGGGTTGTTTATAATTGAAAGTGAGTCATTACACGCAGTGTTTTATTGATTATGATTTCACACCCCAATAATAAAATAAGTTGTATCATTATTGGTTTTATGGTCTTCTTTTTATAGGCATAGTAATGTATTTGAATAAAGCGTACACCACAGTATAATAAAATAAATCTAAATAATATAAAGGAATAAAGACAATGTGCAATATGTGTACCCAGAGTATGACAGATAATACCTCTACTGGGAGCAGTGGGTAGTAAGTCTGGCTGTGATGTTGTGAGTTTGTGACCCTGCCCAGACAAAAGCTACAAATGTTAGCACTTCAAAATCTTTGATGAATGTTGATACTTTCTTAATAATTTGGACAGAAGACATGCAGCTTTCATTGACAAGCAAAGGAAAGAAAAAATAGGAGATAACATTTATAGTTGGGACCAGGACAGGCTAGACTCAACTTGCAAATCAGACAGCCCCTAAGTCCTCACACCAAGTCTAAGGGGGTTGGAAAGGGGTATTCAACTGGCCCTCATAGCTATTCCCACTTATTTCTTTAATTGCGACCCCCTAATCATTTACTTTTTTAGACCTAGAACAGGTGATGCAATTATTAATAAAGTAGAACAGAAAACCAGCAGGTTCCTTGCCTTGAAGGGTTTAGAGGCTGTCTACTTTGCCATTTGAGTCAATTAATACACATATATAGCAAATTAGGAACTTAGCAGGAAAAATAAAAAAACGACAATATCATGTAAAAATAATGTAGAATTTGTGTAACAAGAAATCCCTGAATATTCTAACTCAGTTACATAGGAAACCATTCGTTCCCTTTTCTGTAGTGCCCCCATGTGGCCAATGAAGTTGGTTGGCCAGAGAGATGCTGTGTCAAGTAGGTAACCCTCCACTGAGCCAGCCAGCTCTTTGATAAGGTACATTGGATTAAGATGTTTCCTTTAAGACTTGCATGGCTACCGGCAAAAAATAAACGGGTTGACCCAGTTCGTCTACTAAGTATTGCTTTACTCGGAGTTGAGAAGCCTAACAGCCCAGGGCAGAATCGGGGCACAAACGGGCTTACACCCCTCCCTGCCAGTTACAAGACCCACTCGCAGCCGAGTCTCAGGACGTACCAATACTGCTTCTTTAGGTAAAGTATCTCGTTATTGAGCAGACCCATAACGTGTCACTCATCGAGAAGTTGAGAACAGATTGCAACCTGAGCTAGCGGTTAGTAATTGTCTGGGTTACAAAATGTGTTGATAATTGCTAACTCGTTCATTCGCTAGCTATAGAGGGTTTACATTCTCGTGTCTGTCTGGAGTTCGAGCTAGCAGTTCGCCAACTGGCGGTGCTCGAGAAGTCGAAGGCCAACTCATTTTACCGAAATGTATATAAATGTGACGATACTGTTTTTGGAAAGGATTACTATTTGAACACCTGACCAAAACATGTTCTTCGTTAGTAATGCTTTGCGGTGTTAGGAAGTTTCGAGCTAAAAGTCGTTGTCGCTAAAAGGCTAATGTTTTTAGCATGCTTGACAGCCAGGGTTATCCAAAGAACCTATTTAAAAAAAATAATTAAGCTCGGGCCAGACCCTTACGCCTGACGTAGAAACGAGTGTGCGTACCTTTTTACGGGATGACGTCTCACAGTGCTCGCTCTTCTCGCACGGTGCTACTGGCGCTTAGTCAGTTTAGCCCTAAAATTGCTTTATTTAATCCTGTTCATTCTCTTAAAAAATATCCATTACTGTCATGCTATTGTTTGAAATGCATTTGACAGCATACTTGTTGCAAATATATACTTTAGTGTACAGATAGTGCTATTGGCATGCAAACCTTTGTAAGAGATGTTGAGTAGTGAGCACAGTCAGCTAACGCTAGCAAGCACTGGTTCAAGTTACGTTTGTCCCACATCCCACCACCAAACAGTGATGTAATGTTATCAGAAAAATACTATATTATAGGCACTGCATCGTGATATAACATTATCATGTTTCATCTCTGGATATTTGCGAATCAACATAAAAAACGATAGTATATGGCTTTAAAATTGCGTTATGGTCCAATGAGAACAGGGATGCTGACAGGAATCCCAGGGCCCGGGACCAAATTGAACATTTAGGACCCAAACCATGGGCCATCATTTTTTATAAATAGCAGTGATGTTACTGTTCATAAAACAGGTCATAAACATTTATTGTTGAATGATTTGGCTAGGTACTACTAAATACCAAAATTGACTGAAAAATTTACCCACCAAATGGGCCCCCCCAAGGCCTGGGCCCTGGACAACGTTAAAGGTTGTCCTCCCCTGTCAGCGTCACTGAATGAGAATGCTAACGTTTTCCCAAGCCAGCAGTTAATTTGGCAAAAAGGCAAATTTGTGATCGTTGAAACAGCAGATGGGCTTCCTATTTTTGGATAAGTTGTGGAGATTCAATGGCCCAAGCTTGGAGCCCTACCACAAGTGATGCTAAGTAGACCAGATGTCAGATGACAAATACCTGTCCATCTTCTTGGTGAGGTGAGGTTATACTTTATATATGTTTAGAGCATTAACTTTTAGGGCGGAGTCACTGCTTTGATGTTTGTGGACAATTACTGAGTGTTGCCTAGTGGAGCGTAACAGTTAGACCAGCAGTCTTTGCACTGGAAGGGGGGATCTATGGAGCTGTCAACCATGATTGAGAGTTCTTGGAGTGGACAAGCAGCTCCATCTCCTCACATCTGTGGAGGGAATGTCTACTTGGGCAGTGCAAAGAGCCTCTGTGACTCAGAGAGGGGTCTTGGTTGGGTGACCCATACGAAGGCTGACTCCTTAGGGATGAGGAGATATCTGAGATGGATAACAGAAGAGTCTGCCAGAGATCGCATGCTCAAGTGTTTTGGAAAGGCCCACGACTAAGAAGTACTGGTCGTTGTTTTGGATGTCAGATGTGTCAAGTGTTGTTTTTTTTAGGACATTGGCCATCTTGAAATCAAAGGGGATGTAGCCAGTTGTCAGGGATGTGTTGTTGAGGGACATCAGGAATGAGAAAGTCTCGAGAGGTTTTGGAGATGAGGACGAGGTTAAGGGGGCCGGTTGCCTGGTGAACGTACATCACTAGGTGCAGGATAGAATTTGGGAGAGCAGGGAAAAAGTGGGTTAGTGTTTTGAAAGTTTGGTATGTGAGACATGTGTCCTCAGTAGGTTTAGTGAATGAGGTGTGGATGTCATCAACAAGAGGGGAGGTGGACATTCCAGGAGTGGTTGGAAAAGTTTCCTGTGGTTAGAGGAAGAAGCTTAAGATGTGGAGTGATAGAATGTGGCTTTAGCAGTGGATTGAGATGAAGAGAAGTTAGCAAGGAGGTAGTGAAGGAATGATCTATTTTGGTCAGTCGCTTCGGTGGCACAGAGGGGAACATGAATGCATGAAGCAAATCTGTGATAACAAATACAATCACAATCTACAGGTGTGTAGCAGCCAGGAGCCCCACCTCCTGTGCAATATATTCCCAGGATATGCCGGCAGTCACTGGTTTACCATGCTTCATGTGTACTTTCTTGTTTCATGCCTTTCTGTATTTGGCGTAGTTGTATTCTTTGCCTTGTCCTTGTTCATGCGGCCTCTACTTCTTATTGAATGATCCACTCAGAGTTGTTGGTGTGTCCGTCTTTGAATGTGCTTCTGCTGTTAAGTGCCATTTCGGTTTGTGCAATTCCTATTGCCGTCTGCACCAAGCTTCTCTTTGGTGGGTTATATTTCAGCAGCTTTTCTAATCCGTCATGGGCTGCTCTGCTCTGCTCGGCTTGATGTATCTGTTAGATCCGTTGCTTTATGCAGGGGGTCGATGCTTGGCTACGTTCGCACTTGTCGCCAGTCCAGACGTTCTACAGCTGGACAGGTATTTAGGTATCTGTTTCTCTGCATCCTATGCCATTTCTATGTCTGGTCCCCTCAGTGGCACCTCATAACCCAAGGATAGATTATCGAGAAGCTGTTTTTCTTAAATCCTTTGCTCAGCTGCCTGCGGTTCTGTTTTGTGAGTTTGAAGTGAGTCATTTAATGACGGAGCAGCAGGAATAAAGGGCTGAACTGGCCGGCAGGGAGGACATTTTAGGCTGTGGAGAGGAACTAGAGTATCATTGAAGAGGAAAATTAGGAGACAATTTTTGATTAATTTGGCAAAAAGCTTGGAAGACATTACCACAGACCTACTTGAAGAACGTACACAGATAACCAAAATGAATTATACGTTTTTAATTCTAAGGAAGGCCATACAAATTACTGACATTTTGTTGTCTTTTATTGTATATTTGTATTTTTATTGTTATTATACCAGGGAAATGTTTTCTTACACATTCATATTTATAGCAACAACATGCAATATTAATGTTTCTTTAATGTGCACTTCCGTGTTATAAAGCCTAATGGTTTTTCTAACAAATGAACGCTTCCCGCTTAGATGAATGTCTTTAAGTAATTTATCAGGTGGCCAAGGAATTTTGAATGTATATTACAAATGTATATACACGGCTTCATTTAAAAAATATATTTGATTGATTGATTTGATTGAATTTTTAATGTACTGAATGTACCATTTGTAAAGAAAACATGAACGAGCAGATAAAACACGTCTTTTATTTCTTATGGGATTCACATTCAACTGTAGGTCATAACAGCATTTCACAATCATAGAACATGCCACAATGTGTTGTAACCACTGGAGTGTCGACTAGGCCTTTGTTCTTAGAGTCACTGTCGCGCTGGAAAGTCCAAGAGCGTCCCCTTTGCAGCTTTCGTTTAGAAGAATGTCAATTGTAGGCTTTTTTGTAGCACTGGCGCAGTAAAGGCTTCCTTCTGGCAACTCGACCATGCTGCTCATTTTGTTCAACAACTGTTGTATTGTGCTCCTTGAAGCAACCACACTGTCTTTTTTCTAGAGCAACCTGTATTTCTCCTGAGGTTATTTGAGGGTTTTATTTGTATCCCGAACAATTCTTCTGGCAGTTTTGGCTGAAATCTTTCTTGGTCTACCTGACCATGGCTTGGTATGAAGAGATCCCTGAATTTTACACTTCTTAATAAGTGATTGAACAGTACTGACTGACATTTGCAAGGCTTTGGATTTCTTTTTATTTTATTTTCCATCTATATAACGTTTCATTACTTTGTTACACAGGTCTTTTGACAGTTCTTTTCTGATCCCCATGGCTCAGTATTTAGCCTACCCAGTGCATCCATGTGAGAGCTAACAAACGCTGACTATTTATACACAGACACTAATTGCAATTTAAAAAGCCACAGGTGTGGGAATATTCACCTCTGATTGCCATTTTCACCTGTGTGTGTCACCTTGTGTTTTTGCAATTTGGGTGATTTCTGTTATCACTATGATTTAAAAAGGAGCCAAACAACTATGTGATAATAAATGGCTTCATATGATCACTATCCTTAAATAAAAGACACTGAGCTGACCTCTTAGCTTGAAATGCAACATAATAATTTTCTTTTCAAGGGATGGAACTTAGTGACGCTTCACATCACGTCAACCCAATGATATGCCTTGCTTGGGCATAGTTCCAAAACTATTCGCTAGATATGATCATAGCTAGAAGGGATAAAGCTTCACTGGGATCCGACTCTCCTCACGATAGCTTCTGCAAGCCAAATGGAATGTATTCTCCTAGATGTATCATTGTTATAACATTAAAAAGTCATTTTACAAGCACAGATCTTAGTATTGTCTTTTCCAGTCAGTGATGGTGTTATTTGCAAGCAATTTGTTTACCAATGAATTTCCAAATGTTAGCAGCTCTGTGTTTCACTTAAACCACCAGTGCAACTAGCAGAGCCTGTCTGAGCATGGCGTCTGACAGTGAGGGTCCAGGTAGCCCCCGGAACCACCTTCAAAGACCCCCTAACCGCCTGGGACAGGAGAAGTCATCTTACCTACTGCAACATGCACACAACCCAGTAGACTGGTGGGTTAGACTCTCACAAATGCTTGTGAACTGGTTGCAAATGTTTTGCTTCCACGAGTATATTTAATCTAAACATATATTCCAACCATTTATTGTAAGAGAGTCACAATGTATGTCTTAC
The DNA here is from genome assembly GCA_016801105.1 of Esox niger. Taxonomy (NCBI): domain Eukaryota; kingdom Metazoa; phylum Chordata; class Actinopteri; order Esociformes; family Esocidae; genus Esox; species Esox niger. Next base: position 10,259 of record JACXGJ010002600.1, on the reverse strand, counting down.
CCAACTCCCAGGTATCCATGGGGACAAGAGGCATTTGACAAAGCAAGGCAAGAAGACAAGCCTATCTTTCTGTCAGTGGGCTATTCTACCTGTCACTGGTGTCATGTGATGGAGAGGGAGTCCTTTGAAGATGAAGAGATTGGAAAAATCCTTAGTGACAACTTTGTGTGTATTAAGGTTGACCGGGAAGAGAGACCTGACGTGGACAAGGTCTACATGACCTTTGTGCAGGTGTGTGTGTGTGTCTCTGTGGGAGTGTGTATGTAAGAGATGCCATTGGTACTTTATCACACTTCAGTGATCAGTGTAGTAGAGAAATATAATTAACTCAGCCATGTGGGGTTATATCCAGTACAATAAATCCAATATATCCAAGTCTGTGGCAGGCAGCTGAATAAACCAATCTCACTCTGGGTTGGCAGGAAGTATCATAAACATCAGTCTTAAAAATTAATCTTCTGCTATTCTTTCTGCAATGTTATTGTTCGAATTGTTAATTCATCGGCTGATCAATTAGTTAAAATGTATGTGGTTGTGTGTTTCTGTAAACATAAACAAGTCATTTTATCTACTTTATGTTCACTTATATTGCTGCTCTCTGGTCAATCCAGGCAACCAGTGGAGGTGGCGGTTGGCCAATGAGTGTATGGCTGACTCCTGACCTACGACCTTTCATTGGGGGCACTTACTTTCCCCCCCGGGACAGTGGTAGAAGGCCTGGACTCAAAACTGTGCTTGCTAGAATAATGGAGCAGGTAACACAGTTTCAAGCTTGAAGTGCTTTTCATAAATGCTGCAGAATTCATTTATGATCATACATTAACATACTTGGATATGCCAAGAGACTTGTTGGTTGTGTGAAGGGTGTGTGAGAGTTGAAAATATATTAGGGGTATAACAACCGTGTGTGTCCCTCAGTGGGCTGATAACCGTGAAGCCTTGGAGTCCAGTGGTCGGAGAGTTTTGGAAGCTTTGAAGAAGGGAACCTCAGTTGCAGCTAACCCCGGGGAAACCCCGCCCCCTGCCCCGGATGTAGCCTATCGCTGCTTTGCACAGCTGGCACACTCATATGAAGAGGAATACGGAGGATTTAGGGATTCTCCCAAATTCCCGTCTCCAGGTAAACTCACACACACATCTGTACATACACACAAGCTGCTCTGGCTAGTCTGGTCTCCGCAGTAAATCTGAACACGATTCTAAGTTATGATCTTTCGACGTTGCTGTCCGACCATCCTTCCTGTGCTCTCTCCTCCGTCACCCGGCCGTCTCCGTAGTGAATCTCATGTTCCTGATGTCTTTCTGGTCTGTGAACCGTTCGTCCTCTGAGGGCGCCGAGGCTCTCCAGATGGGCCTTCACACACTCCGAATGATGGCCCTGGGTGGCATCCACGACCACGTGGGACAGGTAAACCCGCACAGTCACCCCAGCACACACACTCAGAAATGCCTGCGCACTCTGTCTCATACATGCCTCTCTTCTGCGTCCCCCAGGGGTTCCATCGATACTCTACAGACTCCTCCTGGCACGTTCCGCACTTTGAGAAGATGCTTTATGACCAGGCCCAGCTAGCTGTGGCCTACATCACTGCCTACCAGGTGTGTGAGTGGAAATGTGTATGTTTGTTTGTGTGTGTGTGTGTGTGTGTGTGTGTGCGCGCGCGCGCATGTTTGGATTCCAGCCACATCGTTTATAGGCTCTCTATACAATAATCATTTTCCCGCCCAAAAAAATCTTTGTCAGCAGAATTGGCCTGGATGAATAATGTAGCCTGTCTGGGGCACTGTTTTATGGAGTAAACTCTGTTAGGGGATGTCACATCATGCGAGGGTTATGCATGCTTATGTCTACTTCAATAGACATGTCCATTATGCTGTTGGATGTACAGTAGAACACAGCAACAAGACTGTCCTCCTCATTGGCTTTTCAAAGGCCAACCTCAGCACTTTGGATTGGGTTAAATATTCTTTATTTAGAATGTGTGCTCAAAGCGGATGTTTTACAGTGGCTGCCTCGGCTTGCTGTTGTGAGTGACGGTTACTACCTTTAGGCTTTACTGTTTGTATCTTCTGTTCATAGGCAGTGTTTTTCTGTCCAAAGCTCATTGTTCTGGTAGAGTTGGTGTTTAGCCAGGTTTCTTCTGGCACATGTCAGTCATGTCTTGATTGTCCTTTTTGTGAGCAGATTCGTTTTGCTTTCTGAACTCCCATGTCTTTTTCTGACAGTTGACCTTGATGCACTTTGACATTGATTGTGGCAAGAATGGACTGTAGATTTCCTTGATGTTAACCTGGGGTTCTTATAGACTTTGTTCTTAGAGACTTTGAGGCTTCTATCAGCATATTTTGTCTGGCTCTTGGACTGAATTTGGTGGGACTTAAGTAGATTACCCATAGTCTGGAAAGTTCTTTATGTGTAGATGGATGGTTGGACAGTGAAATAATGTTTCAAATGGCTTTTAAATGGCTTTGTAACCCCTTCTGCACTCAGGTGTCAATATTTTTCTTAGGGCTTCAAATAGGTCTTGATTTGGCATGATGAGTTACCACACACCCATGTGGTAAGACCAAACCAACTATCTAATCTTTATGGAAGACTGGAACCTCTCATTACTCTCTTACAACTTTCAAATTTGCACCTGTTGTTGTGCACCTAATTCTAATTGTAATAATTTTATGGATACTAACATTTCTACATAGAGAAATGTAACATCTATTTACTTAAATTGTGTATGTGGTTTCACAGTTAGTTTTTTGGTATTTGTGAAATTGGATTTTGATTATCAATGAACATGGTTGGAATATAGCTCAGATATCCATGTGTCCAAATATGTTGATGGTGCAGTGTTGGGTGGTTGTGGTTTAAAGGTTGTACATGCTGTCTTCTCTGGGTGCCTGCCTCTGGTCTGGTTATATAAAGATTGCGGGATGGTTGTCCTACAGTGATATGTTGTGTGGGTGCAGGTGTCACGGGAACAGGTTTTCTCTGATGTGGCCCAGGATATTCTCCTCTACGTCTCCAGGGACCTCAGTGACAAGGTGAGCCATCTCTCTCCTACCTCATTAACGTGTGTGTGCGCCCAGGCACGTTTGTGCTTGTGCATGAGGCACAGGTGATGCATTGCACACTTTAGAAAAATACCCCTGCGTTCCAGCTGAGGCCAACCCATTTCTTCCTCTCTAAGCCCCACTCCAAGGCACCACGGTGGCCATCTTCATTTGATTAATGTCTCAGCAGACCAGAGCGGACTATACAATTAAAGCCACACTCATTGAGATCATTATATTCCCCACGATTTATTATGTAATTACATGGTAAGAAATAATCCTTGAAAAGTAATTTACCACAGACACTATGTTCCTTTTATAGGACTGCCTGTTACAGGTCTTTTTCTTGAAGGCTTCCACATGGAGAATGTATGATAATGAACAATAGAGTAGTTATAGTGGTAGTTCATACTTGTTCTAGCTCCTGGAACACAGAAGTGTTGTATCATCTGTCTGTAGTCTCTCTCGCGTCACTTAATTGAAGTTAAACAACAGCTTAAGGTCTCATACATTTAGCATACAGAAGAATGTATTAACACATTGCTGTCCAAATGCCCTCCCTCTATCTGTCTCTTGGTACAGTCTGGGGGCTTCTACAGTGCTGAGGATGCAGACTCTCTTCCTGCTTCTGGGGGGACTGAGAAGAGGGAGGGGGCGTTCTGTGTGTGGACCTGGTCAGAGGTCAGAGAACTACTTCCTGCTGTGGTGGATGGGGCAACAGGGGGCGCTACAGAGGCTGACATCTTCATGCACCACTACGGGGTCAAAGAACAAGGCAATGTGGACCCTGAACAGGTGTGTGTGGTCAAACCAGCAGTAACACTAATAGCACACAACCAACAACATTGTTGCATAAGAAGAGATTGTTGATTTGATATTATTAATCCAGTGCTCGGAACAGACCATTTTGTTGTGGGAAGGCCGCTGGGAGGTGCTCATTCTTGGGGGGGGGGGCTCATCTGACTGCTCCAAGGTTTAGGCTTTTGCTCACAAGCTTCCCAAATATCAGGCCCTCATATCACATCCGAACATCCTTGGTTATTACTTCAGATTTGAGGGCTTCTGGGCCGTGCCCACAGGCTGAAGGTGTGTCCCTCTGTGTGGAGGACTACATAAGTCAAGGGCGAAGCGTCCAGTGAGGTATTGCTCTGTCAGCGGTTGTGGGCAGGCTCACTGTGTGGAGGGCTACTGTGTCTCTTTCTGCAGCCTCTATGCAGCAGATTTCTAAAATGGGTACCTCGTGAAATGACCCTAAGAATGTTTCAGTTATCATAAATGAATCTTCTTTGTTTCTTTTGTGTCTGTCAGGACCCTCATGGGGAGCTGCAGGGCCAGAATGTGTTGATTGTACGTTATTCTGTGGAGCTGACAGCTGCACGCTTCGCCCTCACTGTAGAAACGGTCTCTAAGATACTGGCCTCCGCTAGAGCCAAGATGGCAGAAGTCAGGAAGAGTCGTCCGGCCCCTCATCTCGACACCAAAATGCTGGCCTCCTGGAATGGTATGAGCGCCCTATAGTTGCATAGGGTTCACCTCAGGATAACTGTGACAAAGAGTAGTTCTTCATCATGCAAGCAAAATTCCTACGGCAACAAGTCTTAAGCTCTAACCTACACCAGGGCTGGCTGACTTGACCTTTTCCTGAATTAAGTGACAAATCCACGAAGTGACGACCAATCAAATCCGATTGCTTCCCTCTTGCTTATTCAATCTCAATGAATCTGTTATTATTATGAGCCATAGCTCAGGTTAGCGCGACAGGTGTTCGATCAATACCCATTATATTGCTGCTAACATTATCGTGATGTAGATAAGATCCCGGTGGAATGTGAAGCTAACTTTCTGAACACTCCGAATGCATCTACATCGTCATACTACACCCCTCATGTCTCCATGTCATGCATGAGTTTATCAGAATCTTTGAGCTAACGAAGCCGGGCGATTTCAGGAGCCATAACATTAAAGCTCTTTCCTCCATCTAGTCCTTCATTAGTCAATCGGGTCATTAATCTGTGTGTTCCCAGGAGCAGACAGCACTCCACTGGGGCTTAGAGGGCTGGCCTGCTCCCTACCAACTACCAGCACTTTGATTTTGACATGAAAGATGGCGGGAGGGATAGGAGAGAAGGGGGGACAGCCATCAGGGGAACTTCAAAGCCTTGTAATCATCAAGCTGCCACCTCACAGAGTCACTGAGCCGCTCCACCGAGAGAGAGAGAGAGAGAGAGAGAGAGAGAAAGGGAAAGGGAAAGGGGGGAGGGTGTAGATAGATAATCAGTGTTCCGCTACAGGACAACATCACAGGAATACATTGAAACCATGGCACTTGCAGTTGCTTGGCAATAGTTTTGGCTTGGCAATATGTCAAGGGAATTCCTAACCTCTCAATCTGCCCCCTCCCTTACTCAGTCTTTCCTCCCATCTCTGTCTTTTTTTCTTTTTCCTCTGTCTGCCTTCTCTCTCCAGGTCTGATGTTATCAGGCTTTGCGCGTGTTGGCTCTGTGCTAGACGACAAGGCTCTGCTGGAAAGAGCAGTGCACGCCGCCCGCTTCCTGAAGGAGCACCTGTGGGACGCGGAGAGACAGATCATCCTTCACTCCTGTTACCGTGGAGATGAGATGGAGGTGGAGCAGGCGTAAGATGAGGGATAATGATGATGTTTAGGGGATAAACAAGAACTTCAGTCCAACAGTGTGCTCTGGATCCTCCACACACTTGTAGACAGACCAGGAACAAACACAGGGTATATCCAGGAGTTGTGGGTTTATGCTCTGCTGAAGACACCATGGGAGAGAGGAAATGCATTCACAAACACTGGAAATGTAACTGTATCCACAGAGAACCAGGCCAGGAATGCTAAACCTTACTTTAACTTTTTGTAGATCGTTAAATAATTACATTGTTAAATAATGCAATTATGTGACAGCAATGTTTTGTGAATATTTTTAGGAGTATCTAGTTACAACAATTTAGTGACCAACATCTGAAATTGGCTTAGTCTTGTCCTCTACGAAAAACCCACGCTTCAACTCCCTCTAGACCGGCTGTAGGTACATTTCTACCTCTGTGGCTAGCTAGTTAAAACATTTGTCAACACAATAAAGTAAATGGCAACATGCGTAAGCAAACCACAATTACCTTGTTCAACTTGGTAAATATTGAGTTTCTCATCAGGTAGACTAGACTATGAGGAAAATGGCCAACCTCTTATCTCAATTGGATGAAGAAAGTACATGAACGGCACACTTTGTGGAAACCAAATATATGCTTTATACTTCGCTCTTAAATAATGGCGAAAGAAAGAAATGAAACCTTTTTCAGAAAGAGGAACATTAATCACATTTTCATGGTTTAACCACAGTTTTTGAAATAATATTCTCCACATATTTATATATAGTAAAACCTGTTCTCACGCACAGTACACACACACACACACACACACAGGCCTGATTCCAGTGGTCTGGTCTCATTCATAACAAGTCCTATTCCCTTAGCATCAGCAGGTTGCTGTCTGTAGAATGTTTACCCTGGAGAATGCTTACCTGGGCTCTTTTTCTCCCTATGGCTAGCCAGGTAGTACCTACATCTCTGTCATGCCAGGCACATATAGGACAGACCAAATTGCCTGAAGTGATGGCTAGTGCAGTCTAGATCTGGGTTAATGGACCTGGAGGCGTTGTGGTACCACACACTGGCTCACGGCATGCTGTGGCTGTTAGCAGGGAGAGAACTGGCCGGGTGGAAAACTTTGTGGTTGGGTTGAGAGCCAGTTGCGTGAGAGAGGGGTTTTGCTGGATAGCTGCACAACACTGATTAGGGGAGTTTTTCCAAACTGATGCTCCTATCGTGTAACCCTAACATTACAATATTAGATTCAGCCCTGAAAGAAACACGGCTGATTCAACTAATCAAGTGCTCTTTTCATCTCATCCGCCTCCTTCCCGTTCTTCTCCTCAGTTATAATTGAACCCATATTTTCAACTGATAACTGGAACGGCTTTAAACACCCTCATTTAATCGTCTCTAATGGGAAACCACTATGAGAGTAAAATTGTTCGTAACTTCTAATGAAAGTGGTCTGTCTGGGTTTGAATGATGGAGAGAAGTCACTTCTGAGAACAGTAAACATTGAACTGTTTGAAATCCCTGAAAAGTTTGGAAGTAAGTTATCAAACCAAAACACAAACTCAGGGATGTGTGTGTCTCTGTGTGTGCGCGAGAAGACATCCTCAGACTTTTAACGGTTTTCTGTCTGATTGACATGCAGCCACTTAAGCTCTGTGAGCCTTCCACAAGTTCATCTGGCTGACACAATGGGAGGAGAGCAAAGACCTTTGTCTAGGTGTCTCATTTCTCCTTTTCCATCTATAATCTCCCCTTCCTTCCCTCCCTGTCTCCCAACATTGTATCTTGGAATAGATACTGTTTCTTCATCCCAAATGTCTCTGTACCCAATATGTCTGATTAGAACTAGGGCACTCCATAGGAAATAGGGTGTGATTTGGTTTCTCTCACCTGCTTCTCTGAGGACTTATGCTTCTTTACTGTTCACTATTTATTTTTGAGACTTTTTCCATTGTAGTCATTAAGCATGTCAAAATCAGGGGTGCTATACCAGATAGTCACCAAGCTGATCTAACCAACCAGAGTACAGCCAAATGTCGCCTTTCCCATGTGTGTTCTTACACCCAACCCTTTGTTTTCTGGGACCAACCAGATGCAAGCCATCGGTTGATGGGACCAAACAGACCGTTCGCATAGTTTTTTGGGACTAACCAGGTGGTTTATTGTTTTGATCAACAAACCGTCTTTTTGATGGGAAGGCGTTCAGACCCCGACTCCTTGTGGAGAAGAAACCTTTGGGTTCAAGGAAAATCGGTAGCCAGTTGACCTCTCCTCGGCCTGGGAACCCTCGTTAGGTGATGTGTTGGCAGACCCATGGAAAGATACACATGCTTTGTCCATCTCCCACCCTCCATACCTCCGCCACCAGTCACCAAGCCATTAGTCCTCCTGTCACCATTCCCCTTCCACTCACCTTATCACGGTCAGACCCTCCACGACATGCTGGGAACAGGGTGGAAGACGGAGGCCAGGGCAGTTGGGGTGTTGGAGTCCTACTGTGGTTCAACTGCAGGGACAGGGAGTGTAACAGGAGTGCTGTTTGACCCCCAGACGTGTTTCTCACTGTCGTCGAATCAGTAGATCACGACCTCTGATAAATGATCTGTTCATCCTTCATTAACGTCTCTCCGTTAATCTCCAAGGGTGTCGCCCATCGCTGGTTTCCTAGACGATTATGCGTTTGTCATCTGTGGTCTGCTGGACCTGTACGAGGCAACGCTGCAGACAGACTGGCTCCACTGGGCGGAGGAGCTGCAGGAGCGCCAGGACCACCTCCTCTGGGACGCCGAGGGTGGCGGCTACTACTGCAGCAACCCCACTGACCCGACAATACTGCTACGACTTAAACAGGGTAAGGGAGGCTCTCTGGACCGGTCTGTGAATCCTAGAGAGCGTGTCCGTCTCTCTGAACCTGTCTGTGAATCTTAGAGAGGCTGTCTGTCTCTGTGACCCTGTCTGTGAATCTTAGAGAGGCTGTCTGTCTCTGTGACCCTGTCTGTGAATCTTAAAGAGGGTGTCTGTCTCTGTGACCCTGTCTGTGAATCTTAAAGAGGGTGTCAGTCTCTCTTAACCTGTCTGTGAATCTTAGAGAGGGTGTCTGTCTCTCTGAACCTGTCTGTGAATCTTAGAGAGGGTGTCTGTCTCTGAACCTGCCTGTGAATCCTAGAGGGTGTCTGTCTCTCTGAACCTGTCTGTGAATCTTAGAGAGGGTGTCTGTCTCTCTGGACCTGTCTGTGAATCTTAGAGAGGGTGTCTGTCTCTCTGAACCTGTCTGTGAATCTTAGAGAGGGTGTCTGTCTCTCTGAACCTGTCTGTGAATCCTAGAGAGGGTGTCTGTCTCTCTGAACCTGTCTGTGAATCTTAGAAAGGGTATCGGTCTCTCTTAACCTGTCTGTGAATCTCTTGCTCTCTCTCTGCAATATTCTGAAGAATAAGAATGAACAGGAATGACTCTCCTATAGGACGTCTACTACGATTGATCAAAACCCAATCAATAAGTCCTTTACCCAAGAGACTGCCTTTCTTGGTCTGGGAGAAGAAAAACGCTTCCTGCAAATGTGTAAAAAAATAGGTCTCAGCTCGCCATTTTCTGTCCAGTAAGTGGATAGATGTGTACACACAATCAAAAACACACGCCGACTTGCCTCTTTACTGACAGCGCTGTGCAAATGGTTCTAACAAAGATTTAAGGAAACAAAGGAAAATGAAAGAAGAAAGGAAATAGTTCTTGTTATGGCTTGCTGAAAAGCTGACTTGTGTTCGTGTGTGACTACATATTTGTATGTGTGTTTGTGCTGCACATGTGTGCATGCGTGTTTTTGTTGCGTGTGTGCGTGTGATTACAGTTTGCATTCCCAAGGCTTTCTCATATTTGAGGATTGACAGACCCAATATGACTGCGTTGAATTCCACTCCGTTAGTTGCGCTGCTCGGCGTGCGTGTGTGTGTGTGTGTTTCCATTACAGGAAGGCTGAATACCCTACAGTCCTGAGCGACTGTCTTTGAAATCCCCAAGCTGTGTGTGTCACCCTATTCCATTGCTTCCTATTGTGTGCTCCCTGGGTGTGTGTGTTTCTCTTATCTGATGTATGATCAGGCTTGTGGAGGTGAGAGGGATGATTAACTGTTTACTGGACTCTTTAGTCCAGCTGGTTCTGGGTCACTGTAACCTCCTGCCTTACCGAATGAAATGACATTTATCAAACGATTTTCCCGACAATAGCCTGCTTGCATGTGTTGTTAGGGCGCGAGAGCGCCCGCGTGTGTGTGTGTGTGTGTGTGTGAGTGCGTTGGTTTGTTAGAAGCCGTCTCTTCCTGTCTGCCTGTTTCTAAAGTAGATGGCTTATTACCATCTCCCACAGACTCACTGCAGTGTTATGGGGTGCCCAAGGAGATTGACACCAGCCACTTACTAGGATTGAGTCCTGGGGTCACCTGTCAGTCCCTGGTTGAATAGCTTATTCAGAAAAGGTCACGGGTTAAACATGTTTTATTTATTTAAGTGGATACCGAGACTGAATAGTGTTAGATCTTTCAGTAACTTGTTAAATGGCGTGTGTGTGTGTGTGTGTGTGTGTGTGTGTGTG
>JACXGJ010002599.1:45994-63641 GCA_016801105.1 Esox niger | reverse complement strand
CAGTCATCCTCCCAGCAGTTCTACTGCCCCCAGTCATCCTCCCAGCAGTTCTACTGCCCCCAGTCATCCTCCCAGCAGTTCTACTGCCCCCAGTCATCCTCCCAGCAGTTCTACTGCCCCCAGTCATCCTCCCAGCAGTTCTACTGCCCCCAGTCATCCTCCCAGCAGTTCTACTGCCTCCAGTCATCCTCCCAGCAGTTCTACTGCCTCCAGTCTCAACCCCAAGTTTTTTTGGTTTACTTCATCTTAAGTCAACACAATTTGAGAATTTGTTTTGGGTATGTCACTTCAAGCATCATCTGACCTTAAACTTCTGACCTGTTTCCTCGCCAGTAGGTGTGTCAGCCGGCAGGGGCCCAAGAGCACCTGGGGAGTCCAACCCGTTCCTGGCTCCGCGCTCTGCGGCCGTACCACTGATGCACCATGGGAGTGGTAGTTCAAGTGGATCGGGAGGACACCTGCTAATGAAGCCAATCTCAGACGCCCTGCCCACCTTCACCCCCGTGCCAGTGTCTGCCGAGAGTGCAGGCCAGGTGCTCAAAGACTTACTTAAGCAGTGATTGGAGACACTGCCAGTCACTCAGAACTTCGCATCCAATTGGGAGGAGCGTAGACCTAGACTAAGATGAAGGAGCAGAAACCTTATTGCTGCTTCCAACTGTCAGACTTTGTGATGATTCTCATTACATCCACACAGTATATGAAATCAGGCCAACCCTCTTCGATTCAATGTCTGTTTTTTATCCTACACTTGGGTTGAAATAATTGTCTTTATTTATGAAAGATCAAATTCCTTAGCATTATTAAAGAGACAGGGTAGAGTCAACATCCCTAGTTTTCTGTCAGTCCGTGTAACATGTATTGCCACATTGTTACAGATCGACAGCAAACGGAGGAGTGATCTGGGTGTAATGGCCGTGCAATATGAGGAATGTGAGTGGAGGACAACATCGTGGTTGTGTTACTTCATATGAGTGTTTGGACAATTGGGGGTGTTTAATTTTCTGAAGTTTTCTATTCTCTCTTTTTTTGTTGCCATAAGCCTATACTCTGGTGCTGTGCAAAATGGCCCACTCATTCCTACACAGTCTACTTTCCCAGGGTTCCAGTCAGAAATAGTGTACCATTTGGGGCACGCATCCCATCTGATCTGATTCAGACTCGCCTGATGCCTCCAGCCAACAGCAATGCTTAACAGATTTGTGTCTTTCTGTGCATCTGGTAAAACCATACGGCCGTTTTCCGCTAAATCCTCTGTTTTCCGGACAGACGTTGATTAGACCACGAGATACACATGCTGTGGTAAATGGCTGTAACCGTGGGCTGTGGCCTGATCAGAGGGCCTGACTCTGGCTCTGTCTCAAGTGGCACACTATTCCCTGAACTACAGAGAATGTAGAACACCCTTTTGGACATATCCTATTTGACTGCTGTATCTATTAAAAATACAGTGCTATTATATAGTTATATATATGTAAATGGGGGATATTTTTCATATTTATAGGCATTTGGGCAGTTCTGAAAGTACTGTCTCGAGTGTATACTAATTTTGCTATTCAGATAGGACTATGATTTGGTTTGTAAATTAATAACATTAAATATATATTTACAAAGTACACCAAACTGCACATAAAAAAGGTTTACATGATGTCTAAAGATGTTGATCTAACTTTACAATCAACTTCTACAAAAAGAAAGTCACAGATGCTTTGAGAAAGATAATGGACAAAACAACAACAACTATATCCATATAATCTTTTAAAAGGGATTAAAATATTCAGAATTCTTAATGGAATGTTGGAAAATCCTTGAACTGAAAAAATAATGGATCCTTGATCAGTACCAGACTTTTTGCGTTTGTTGGTTAGATAAAATATATTAGTCTGCTGTGGAGATGAAAACCACAGTGTTTGAGCCAAAAAAAACGGATTCGCTTCATGATCGCTACAAGTATCTACATGTATTTTGCATTTGTTTCAATCTTCTGTTTCTTTCAAAAGGGATAGAACTTGATTTCCTACAGATAGCATTGGAAAGGTAGAAATAGGATTAAGAACAAAAATCCTCATTCAAGTGAATGATTTGTCTGCTCAGTTTTTTTCAATTTTCCACACATTTAATCCGGGTAACATCGACACCATAGAAGGAAATTCAATGTCTGAATATCCAATATTCTGAGCTTGGTTTTATACTGGATCATGTTTTGCAGCCAAAGGTTCCAGAAAGTTGCAGATGAAAATTCTATGAATAGAGCTGATGTAATTCTTCATTATACTATTCAGAGGTTTGTTTGTTCTAGATGGCATATAGTCTGATAGTTCCAGAAACTCCTGATGAACCATGTGAAGACATTGATTCAACTGATTGGGTATTTCACAAATGTTTTCATCCTAGTCAGGAAACAGAAGGTTGATATTCTTTCAATCAACTGTGCTTACTTGTTTTAGCAGATCATTAAAACCAATATGAATTAGCAGCATTGAGAAACAATATAGATCACGGGTGTTGGGCTTAAAGTTCCTTTGTGGTTTAAGTTGTTCTCAAGAGAATGTAACTATGGAAATGCAGTTTCTTTCAATAAAACACCTAAGTGAATCAGCCGACATCTGTGTGATTGTTTCCTTGGATCCTGATGTCTGGCTTTTGTGGCTACGTCGTCAGGGCAAAGTCGTTAGTTTGAAACCCGCTAGTGCCACGTATGCCTCAAAAGCATGTGTGATTGTAAATCCGGTTAAATACTACACTGGACTGGTGAGTTGTTCATTGTACAATGGTGAGATATACACTAATTCGTAATCACGGGTTACATCATCACCAGCTCGTCAGCCTCGTATGGCCTCATGCATAGACGGGTTTCAGAAATACAAACTGGATTGTTTGAAACATAAAACTGATTGGCAGACAGCTGTGGCGTAGAATACTGCTTATAATGGATATGACAAAACTTTGCTTCTCACTGTTCTAACTGTATCAGTCGCCGGTTTTATAGCGGTGACGAGGCGTCTTGGGGGTTTGGTATGCGCACACGCAATACCACCCGATACACTATTGATTAAATATGACCTCCAGCTAGGTTTAAAACAACATGCCAAGAAAATGATAACATAATGCAGTTCCGACAGAGAAACAGTGAAGGATTGTTGTGTTGATAGGCTGGTGAGAGACACCTGTGTTTATCTAAACGTCCACAGCCAAGAAGGCCTCCGGTGAAAGGCCAGGCTGAGCCCCGCAAAGGCGAGCCTTGACTTGTTCCGCATTGATTAGAAGTCTTGTAAGCAGAAACAGAGGACATGACGCATTATAACCCGTCTGGTTCGAACCCCGAATTCTGATCTGGTAAAAGCAATTTTATGCAGTGCCTTCTAATTAATGGAAACGTGAAGAATTTATTTTTTCGGTCCTATTACACAAAATGTGGACAGATGACCTGGTTGCAGTTAGCTAAACGGTGCTTGAAGTGGCCAGCAAGTTCTCGAAAAAGGTATAGGGGCCTAGTGGACAGGTGAGACAATGGCTAACATGTACTAGAGTGACGGCAAGAGAAAGGTGTGGAGAAAAATTGTACTACTCAAGGGCCACAGCATTCCAGCTCGTTTGCGAAATAAAGAGGTGTTATGGTTTGTGTATGTACTGCTGTTACTGGAACTGCCTGTATCAGTTGATGGCAGCAGCGTAACTAATTCTGAAATGTAAGGAAACATCTTACCTGCGGTATAGTCCTGGCAGAGCATCACCAGAGAGGCCTATAGCCAACCACCCAAATCTATATTGACAATATACCAAATCCCTTTATGTCTTTTTTAAATTTTAATACAGATTATTTTGCAGCAGAATCTGAATAAAAATAACACAGAATGGTACAATATACGTTAGAATGCAGTATCAAGTTACACACAACTCTAAAAAACAATTAAGGACATATGATAAAATACGAATTTCTTGAAGAACCATGCTTTATTAATGTACAATTAAATAAGTTGTAATGAATCAATGCTTGGACGCGGGAGTCTAATAGCATTACCCGTCCCCTCGCGTGCCCCCCACCTTCCCGCGCACAGTGGTTCGAGGGGGCTGTCTCTCAGTGATTGAATCCAGCTGTTTTCAGAAGTGCTCAGGGGACACGTTCATTTCCATTGCTAAACTCTGCTATTCTTGCAGTGAGAGACCAGACCATTTCGAAAGACATGCTCCTTGCTGTTCGTCAATATTCCGAAGTTTTCTTGTCGACTGGACAGCGGTTATTCTAATTCTGGTGTCGGTTTTCGCGTAAAGGCGCGGAGTCGGGGGCGGTGTGGCAAGAATATCCCACCACATGCGCATTCGAGTCTCCCCTTTGCAACAGTGGCAAGGCGATCAACAGTTTTCTTAATCAAAAGTGTCCACGGGCCGCCTGAGCTTTTGTACGTACGTGGCTGGTATTCCTGGACCAACCAAAGGTAAGTCAATTATGTTTGTTGTGAACTGTTAACAAGCCAATCAAATTTGGTTTTATACCTGAGCCATATAGTTTGTACTTTTATAACAGAAATATACCCCAATTTTGCACTGGCACAGACGTACGCAGTTGTTGATGCATCATGGTCTTATGGTCTTATTATAACGACCTTTAGTTAAAGGACCTGACCTGTTGAAAATACTAGAGAGCAAAGCTGCGATTAGGTAACGCATTTTTATGCATCCTTGTGAATGTCTGTCAATTTCGTGTCGAATATGCGTATTGTAAATAATGTAATACCAGCGTCGTATTTTCAGAATGTTGACAGTTCTGGTGCTGGCTTTATGTTGCATCCATTCCGGGAACGGACAGGTAAGATGAACTTATTTTCTGCATTCAATACATTTCTGTATGGATCTGTGTAAGAATGATTGTTATTAGAGGACTAAAGTTCCGGTAGAGGATTATGAACTATGGCTGTGACAATGAATGAAACAATGCTCCTGTAAAAATCTGATCAGCAAGATCTACTGACTCAGAAAAAATAAAACATACGTTTCTATTTGTGTGTTCTTGCTATCACAGTTTGAGCCATTATCTGTGTCTGAATAAGGTTTATGGCAACATACAAAAAAAACTATAATACGTTTTTATTCCTATGCTTCTTGTTGTCCTCCCAAGACCTGCACAGAGGGGTTTGCCTATGACCGCAGAGCCAGAGTGTGTGTCGGTGAGCTTATTTACACACACAAACACCCCCACACAATATCGCCCCTGTGTCCCGTGAGGCCGTGCGCTGAAGGCGCACTTATTTATTTAAGTGTCCGAGACATTTCTCCCCTCGACGCCTCACTTTCTCCCCAGACATCGACGAGTGTCGTACGGTGCCGGATGCCTGCAGAGGGGACATGCAGTGTGTGAACCAGAACGGGGGCTACCTCTGCATCCCCCGGGGGCTGTACAGCCAGCCCACCTACCCTCGGACGGGCGAGAGAGGAGGAGGCAGGGTGCCAGTCATCGGGGAGCGGGAGCCCGCCTACCAAGACCCCTCCCGTGGCTACCCGGAGGCAGACACGTACCCCCTACAACCCCCTCCGGGCCCAGTTGCACCCAGCTACCCCATTGTGAGCCGCTCCGCCCCCTGCATTTTGGGGTACACCCTGTCAGAAGATGGCACCTGTAATGGTGAGTGGTGATGTGACGTGTGCAGGGTTGCACGCGTGGCTTGCCAGGGACTGGGGACCCGAGACGTTTTGTGTGACTAGATTTTACCCTGATTTCAGACAAGCTAAGCAATGGTGGTGTTTACCAGTGCAGCTGACCAGTGCACCATTTCTTTGTCACTGGAGTCTTTACTGCAGGTAAATGTAGTGGCATAGCAGACATACTTGATGAATTTCCACTGTCGGGTATGGGCGCATATACATTTTCTAAGAACTGTCCATTGTTCCCAGGTCCTTATAGTGCAGTTGGAGTTTTTCCTATGTACTTATTGTACAGACATGAAAGTCTGCAGATAGTCATGGGCTGAGCATGGAGTCAACGACAGTAAACATGTAAGGAAAGGAGAAGAGTCAGAAAGAATGATCGAAAAATGAGGAAAGCCGAGCTCTATTAGGGCATGTTTCAATCAGTCTGGCTAAATCAAACATGATGCTGTAATAAGCAGGGAAACTCTGATCTCTGACCGACACAAATACCAATCCCTGCCTCTATGGGAAGGAAAAGCTTTTGAGCGATTCTACTATGCTTAAATCTTGTTTGGGTAACCACAAATCTTCTGAGAGAAGGAGCTGACGTTCCAGCCATCTGCAATGCCCATCACACACACACACACACACACACATCCACACAGACACAGCCAAACTATGAGGTCATGTTAGGTAACAGATTTGTGCTTTCGGTGGTATGGACGCGCCCCCATTGAGAGCTGACCAATAGACTTCACCCACCAGTGTGTGCCTGTGTTCTTGTGTCTGTGTGTGATTGCTACGTGTGTGTGCCGGTCGTATTTGTGTGTGTGTCTGCTTGCTCCTCTCACTGAAACCCTTCAGTGCGTAAACGTTGGCGTTCTTGCTTGCTTGTTTGTGTGAGAGTGTTTGTTTGTTTGTTTGTTTGTTTGTGTGTGTGTGTGTTTGTGTGTGTGTGTGTGTGTGTGTGAGAGAGAGCACTGTGACACTATGTGTAAATCTATCACCTGATGGGAGGTCAGGTACTTTCAGACGTAACCTCCAGTCTCAGCCAGTTATGCACAAGTGTGGCTTTGTCCTAATGTCCGACCTCTCCCATGTTGGTAATGGCATTGGTTATTAAGCTTCTACACAGTTTAAAACCTCAGCATAGGTGATGCTATTGGAACCACCTGGGAAACAATCGTTCTGTCATGCAGCCGGTTTGTTTTTGACCCATTAGTCAATGTCATGAGCACATGCCAATGGGCCTGAAGTTCTGGAGGGCTGCAACTCAGAAAGGAGGAGTTTCTATGTTGACTCAGGGTAGTAAATCACAAGCCCTTAATTGGTCATGTTGGTTTAAGTTGTTTTTATTAGTCCCGTAGCGTTAAATAAAAATGCAAAGATGACATTTTCATTTTGGATCTATTTAATGGAACCATCAGTCATGAGACCTGCATAACTTTCTCATTGTCGTTGTATGAGTGATGCTATTCAGTTAAGACAAGCTGACATCATCTGACCGCCTTTTTTAAGCTAACTGTTCGCCGGTTGGCCAGTGTTCCATTAGTGTGATGACATCATCAGGTGTGACAGACTGGTACTTGGTTGGCTGTATTTTTTTTAATGTGGCATGTTGAAAAGAGGAATGTATTGAGTAAGTTTTTTTCTCTCTCTCTCTACACACCTCATTAAACATGTTAGTATCAAACTCTGGTCCATGTGATGTCAGGTTCAGGCCAGTCTATATAAGGAGATGAACTGAAATGCTCTCAGTGAGTTCCAAAGTTCACATACACACATATACTATACACACAAACAAACACACGCACACACAGACAGTTTGTCCTCCTCTCTGGAGTCTTTGGTCTGGATTAGTGTGGTGCAGTTTTTGCTAAACATTGGTGTATCTGAGTTAGTACTACAGATGGCTGTAGTGGAGTTAGTACTACACATGAGTATAGTGGTGCACATTGTGTAGTTATGTAGTGTAGTTATTGCTGAATATTGGTGTAGTGGAGTTATTACTTAATATTTGTGTAGTGGAGTTATTACTAAAAATTGGTGTAGTGTAGTTATTACTAAACATTGGTGTAGTGGAGTTATTACTAAACATTGGTGTAGTGGAGTTATTACTAAACATTGGTGTAGTGGAGTTATTACTAAACATTGGTGTAGTGGAGTTTGGCAACATTCTCACTGTTTCAGCTATACAGAAGGTACCAGTTGTGTAGCCACAACATTTCTATCTAGCAGTGGAATGACACAGTATGTTCTTAACTCAGTTACCTTTGTAGTGTTGAGATCTTTCTAGTGATTCCATTACAATAAGCAAGCTCAATGGAGTGCCAGCAGAGTACGACAGCATTACTTGACTGTACTCCGTTATATTTCTCAACTATGACGTTCTTGGACATACATTCACTGTCCGCGGTCTCTGTCTGCCCCGTTGACAAAATGTGTAGAATTGCATGGAAATTTGAAAATGTTCCTCCCAAGGGCCCAAGACTCGGTTCCCTCAGCCAAGACCCGCCAACGTAACAGACAAACTGTAATTTCACCTCAACTTTGGAGCGGTCTGTATGGGGCGTCCCCCTCTGCGCTGCCATTAGCCTTCAGAACCACTGTGATATGGGACATTGTTTAGGGAGTGGAGCACCGTTCAGGATTTAAACAAACATTCACTAGCTGGCCAGTAGATTTTATCACCTATCAAAGCTGTCTGATGAAACAGAAACATTTCACTTCACAGGGTCCTAGTTACTTCTCACCCCTCAGTCTCTCCCTCCCTGCCTCCCTCCCTCGCTCGCTCGCTCCATCTCTTTCCTCTCCTTCTCCCTCTCGTTGTATCTCTCTCCATCTCTCTCTCATTGTCACTCTTTCAATCCTTCTGTCTTTCATTTACTTACTCTTCTCTCAGTCTATATAACCACCTCCTGTTTTTCTTTCAATCCTTTCTTTCTCCTGCTCTCTTCCAATTGTTTCTCATTTTATTTTATCTCTCTTTCTGTTTTTCATTTTCTCTCTCCCTTTTTTCCCTCCATCCCCCTTCACTTTCCAACTGTTTTCATTGTCTGACAACCATGTTCCACTGTGTGGAGTGTTGCTTAGTGAAATCCACATAAGGACATTCTATGTGGTGACTACAGTGGTGTGTAAAACAAGGGATTAAGAGTAAGGCCACATTAGTCTTTATCCTAGTGTAATGAGAGTTGAATAACCATTTGGAACCTATTCTCTGAGACGGTATGGCCTCTTGTAGTGTCTTGCAGAAGATACAGGTTCCATTTGAAGTACTGAACGTAACCAACTTAAAGTAACCAACAGCAACCACATACTCTGTAAAACACTGGGCCTAAAACGTTACAGCTGCTTACCACAACGACACATGGTTGTATCAGGTAGAATCTGTAAAGACGGTACTATTCCATACAGTACTATGCTTCTTGTATAAGCATGTTGTTCAGTCCGCTGTTCATTGGTGATGTTCTATCTCTCCCAGACATTGATGAATGTGTGACTGACTCACACCAGTGCAACCCGACCCAGGTGTGTATCAACACGGCGGGGGGGTACACCTGCTCCTGTACAGAGGGATACTGGCTGGTCGGAGGCCAATGTCAGGGTAAGACACAACACATGTATTTGACTGGTCATCAGTTGAGTCAGCATGACCTTTGCATGCCCTGATCTAACTGACTTCCTGGTTGGACGTGCAGTGTGGACGGAAACGTTTGCCTTTTACCAGGAGCAACCAGATTTTTCACTTCTTAAAAGATGCCCCTTGACCTTAAGACTGGCAAAGCTAAATATCTAAACAGCCCTCTAACATCAAAGAGCCAACAACACATTTTACAGGATATATTATATACGTTTCTGAGCTTCCGTAACCCCTCACTGGTTCCCAAGCTGTTCTGTTTGTTATCACACTGCCAGATCAACCGGAGAATATTTCCTGGTACCTGTGCGAATTCATGAGGAGTGCATTCATGAGCCAACAGCTACAATGGAGCTTGTAGGCACCAAACCCACAACTAGGAGGCGTTAGAGAGCAATAAGTCAAAGCACAACCCCTTCTGAAATCCTATGCATTTCCACCTCGTCTGATATCCTATACTCTTGAACCCCTGGCCGTAGCTTTACGGAGGGGGAAGTTCCTACAGAGTTCTAGACAGCGCCAATTGCGAAATGTTTTTTATTCTCCAGACTATGAAATCGTATTATTTCAGGGGCAGGCGCATACAGGAAAACAATGCATGTATGCGAGGGTGACGGCGTGGAAATGCGTGCAACAATTGCTATTATGCACTCTGTTTTGATGGAGCGTCAGACGTTTTTTCTCGGCCGCTTCCTTCCATTGTCCAGATATTGACGAGTGCCGTTACGGTTACTGCCAGCAGCTGTGTGCCAACGTACCAGGCTCCTACTCATGCTCCTGCAATCCTGGATTCACACTCAACCCAGACAGCAGGACTTGCCAAGGTGCACGCACGCACACGCACGCACACACACACACACACACACACACACCTGCGGTATGACACTGTGATCATGTTTTAGCATTAGCGTGTATGGGACGATGAATTAATGGCATCATCCCCTATCCGTAGATGTGGACGAGTGCGCGGATGAGCCCTGCTCCCACGGATGTTTCAACACCTACGGGTCCTACATGTGTAACTGTGACGAGGGCTTTGAGCTGGCGTCTGACGGGACCACCTGCAACGGTGATGATGACAGATCTCAGCCATTTTCAGTGCTACAGATGCGGGGCCTGAATTTGATCAGAAAAATGTCACACTTGTAGTGTATTTGAGGTTTGAAATGAATTTCACAAACTGAATTTTCCCTTTAGAAATATGTGCCACTTAGCTACAAACATTTTCACTGATTAAAATCTGCGTAAATATTAATACACTCCTTGTTTTTATCAAAAGTGATTTTTGAAATGACCATCATGGTGTCTGTCTAGGTACATCTACATTTTAGTCACGTAGTAAAGCTCTGATCCAGAGCGACCAAACATACCATGGACGCCTTTGTATGTTTTGGATTCCGGCCTCAAGTGGCAAATGAACCGACACCGACTATCAAGTACAATCATGTAGCACTGCGTTAGTCCTGTTTTTCCAATAAGAACTAGTCAGGGTTTTGTTTCTACAAGGTGTCCGAATTTCCCCTCAGGGATGTTGGCCCATGCGGATGTGATGACATCACACGACAGACTGGGTAGTTTTACAGTAGGGCTGCGAGTGGGCCATTCTGTCTCATACTAAAACATACCGTATTGGGCTGCGGTCTGCAGACTGAACAGGGCACATGAATGTTTGCATGTTTTAGCGGACTGCAGCAGTGCCCTTTGTGGACCCTCTCTGGCACTGGCCCATCCACAACAATGACTGATTGATTTACACATTCTGAACACCAGAAAAGTCATTTCTGAAGAAAGTCTCAGTTACAAAGGTTCATTTTTGAGGCATTGTAGCTGGGGTCCCCTGGCACAGAATATCCTACTAGGCAACATTTTGTTGAGGTCATATGTTTTGCCTGTTCTAACGTGACTGAATGCCTAAATTCCTTTCTGCCTGCTTGAAATAGCAAGCCACAGCCGTGTGACCTACTGTCTGTAGGAATGATCCTTTTAAATGTCTGGCAGGTGTACCTAATAAAGTGGCCACTGGGTAATTATCTGTTTCGACAGTCAGTTTACCACTGGTGTGATGGTATCTGATGTCATAAAAATTCTTATTATGTTATGTGATGTCTGTAATGACAACTTCTAACTGATGTGTAATGTCTGTAATGATGACTTCTGACTGACATAGTGTGTGGTTGTGTGATGTCTGTAATGATGACTTGTAACTGATGTGTGATGTCTGTAATAATGACTTGTAACTGGTGTGTGATGTCTGTAATAATGACTTGTAACTGGTGTGTGATGTCTGTAATGATAACCTTCTAACTGACATTGTGTGTTGTTGTGTGATGTCTGTAATGATGACTTGTAACTGGTGTGTGATGTCTGTAATGATGACCTCTAACTGACATTGTGTGTTATTGTGTGATGTCTGTAGATCTGAATGAGTGTGGTTTCTCCGAGTTTCTCTGTCAACATCGCTGTGTGAACACACCCGGATCCTTCCAGTGTCACTGTCCAGGAGGCTACTATCTCTATGAGGACGGACGGAGCTGTGAAGGTAATCAGGACCCCTGCGCTGTGTGTGTTCATGTGTGTAGTGTGTTTCTTTCATTCCTTGCATCTTTTCTCATTGTCTCCTTGAGGAAAACTTGAGGAGGTTATTGAGGTTCACCTTGGGTCCAAATGCTTCATACATGTTTCCTTGGAAATAGTCTTCAGTAATTTATGTAAACTTAAAAAATTATATTAAACTTTTGTCATGTTACTCCTGTTTGTTGACGATATTATAATATTATCGTGTTTTTGTTGTTGTTGTTGTTGTATTTCTAACCGTCATTCATTGTTGTGTGTTTGATTTTGAAGATATCAATGAATGTGAGACTGGTAACAACACGTGTACAACAGCACAAGTATGTTTCAATTTCCAGGGAGGCTATACATGCTTGGATCAATTAAAATGTGATCCTCCATACATAGAACTCAGTGACAAGTAAGTAACAAAACGGTCTGTGTGTTGTCTGAGGACTGTGGGCCTATTTTATACTCACGGGGCTTGTTTACACTATGCCACACAAGTGTGAAGACTATTTCGGAACTGCGTCAAGATTCTGTGCCGCGCATATCGCTCAACTTCCTCCATTGACGGACACAGTTCTGCATAGTACGTCTAAAAAAATGGCAATGTAAATTCAGGCGCCAGGGGAATTAACATGCAAGCTAAGTCTTTCTAGTGTTTGACTCTTTGTCTCATAATGTAAACAAGCCCCTTTTCAGTGACTGTTACTTCTACTTGTGAACGACTAGGAATGACGTGTCCCTATATGTGGTCTTATTATGGCTGTCATATTGTCAATGCTGTCTTACTATCACTACCTTCTCCACAGAATGTGTTGATGTGTTCCCTCCCTCCCTCCCTCCAGTCAGTGTATGTGTAGTTCGGAGAACCCAGCCTGTAGGGACCGGCCCTTCACCATTCTGTATCGTCACATGGACCTGTCCTCAGGCCGCAGCGTCCCGGCAGACATCTTTCAGATGCAGGCCACCACACGATACCCCGGGGCCTTCTACATTTTCCAGATCAAAGGGCCAGGCAACGAGGGGCGAGAGTTTTACATGAGGGTGAGTAAGGTTGGGAAAGGGAGGGAGGGTGTCAAGAGACAAGAGGTTCCACATGGGGGTCAGTGAACATTAAGTTGGTCACCATGGATATAAAGCAATGGAGTTATATAGTGATGACATCATATGTTAGACATTTGGTAACCGGTGCTTGGGGGCAGCGCTTTAGTTTGACAAAGTGCTTGGTTTTGTTGGATGCAGCGCTTTGTGTAGTTGCATGCGATGCTTGGTGGAGTTGCCTGTGATGCTTAGTGGAGTTACATACGATGCTCTGCGTAGTTGGATATGGCGAATGGTGGAGTTGGATGCAATGCTTGGTGGAGTTGGATGCAATGCTTGGTGGAGTTGGATGCAATGCTTGTTGGAGTTGGATGTGAGTTGGATGCTTGGTGGAGTTACATAAGATGCTTGGTAGAGTTGTATTGATGCTTAGTGGAGTTACATATGATGCTCGGTGTAGTTGGATACGGCGCATGGTGGAGTTGGATGCGATGCTTGGTGTGGTTGGAAGCGGTGCTTGGTGTAGTGGAATCCAGTACTTATAGTTAGATCCAGTGCTTGGCGTAGTTGGATGCAGTGCTTGGTGTAGTTGGATCTATTGCTTGGTGTAGTCGAATCCAGTATTTGTTGTAGTTAGATCCAGTGCTTGGCGTAGTTGGATGCAGTGCTTGGTGTAGTTGGATCTAGTGCTTGGTGTAGTTGAATCCAGTACTTGTTGTAGTTAACCAACAGATGAGGCAGTGACAGTGTTAGGGAGAACTCTGAGGCAAAAGAAAATGGGCAATTGAGATCCCGGAGTGAATCACAACCTATTTAAGGTGGGACAGACAAACTCGATACAACACAACAGGAGCACATTGACAATGCTACACTAAGAGTTACTGTCTTCTAAGGAGGACACAAGTAATCTAGTGGCTCGTGTAAGATGCAGACACAGGGTGGCATTTCCTCCTCTCTTGTCGTCGTAGCTACTTTTACCATGCAGGAATGATTGGACCCCTTGATGGCCCATCCAGGGCGGGATTTCAGGACAGTAAAACTAGAGCAATTAGCTATAACAGGTGTGTTTGTTCTCAGCCGGACTCACCAGCCAGACTGGGGTTGTCCACAGGGTAAAAAGAAATCTGTTCACAGGCAAGCAACTTGTACTTTAAATAATCCAAAAATTGGATGCTCAAATTTTTTGACATAGCTGCAAAGCAGGAAAGCATTCACACCGTTGACTGACATGACGCTTTTTTGCTGGACTGCATCAGCAGAGCTGAGAAAAGATGAGCAAATACCTCTTACTGACTGTCTGAGTATATAAGTGATTGCCCGACCCATTGTTAAGTAGTGTAGTGGTTAGAGATGAGTACTGCCATGTAGGTGACCGGGGTTCGCTCCTCGCCATTGACAAAAAAAATAGGCATTAGGATTTGTTCAGGATATTCTCAGACTTTGCTGGCTACAAGTTTCAGTCGCCACATTATAGTTAGCCTAAAGTAAAACACTTTATGGTTATATTGCGATGGACGAACTGCACAGATGACGAACATATGACTCTCGATTTTGATTTACATAGCGTAATTCACATAGCGTAGATCACATAGCGTAGATCACATAGCGTAGATCACATAGCGTAGATCACATAGCGTAGATCACATAGCGTAGTTCACATAGCGTAGATCACATAGCGTAGTTCACATAGCGTAGATCACATAGCGTAGATCACATAGCGTAGTTCACATAGCGTAGATCACATAGCGTAGATCACATAGCGTAGTTCACATAGCGTAGATCACATAGCGTAGTTCACATAGCGTAGATCACATAGCGTAGATCACATAGCGTATTTCACATAGCGTAGATAACATAGCGTAGATCACATAGCGTAGTTCACATAGCGTAGATCACATAGCATAGTGGGTGGCTATTTAACTGTCATTGTTTTCTAAAGAAACAAACCAGCCATGGAGTGATTGTAGTGATTGTTTGCATAATAGGTACTGTAAAGCTATTAGCCAGCCATCAACAGTCATCACGTTCTTATTTAACGTGTTGAATATAGTGTAGCGTTCCTATTATACCTGTTGTTGTTTTGGATGTCAGCTAATGTAGGCAACTAGTTTTGAGAACCGGAGTTTCAACTAATTGGTTTGACAATACAGAAGTACAGAAGTACGCCATATCTCTACACACGTAGCATGTGCACAGTCTGCCACATAGGAAACCACGGCTCGAATCCAGCTGGGGACAACAACATCCATCCTTGCGACTTTTGCTGTGATGAGGACGTCCTACAGAGACAGAGCATGATGAAACACACTCAGATGCCTGTGTGAACTGTCAACAGTGTGTGGAGCCCTCTGTTTGAGCTGCACTCGGCGGTATTTGATCTGAGATCACACATCACAAAGGAATTGAACAAATGGTGAACCACAACCGCAGGAGAATAAATACAAAACAATACAATACAATACAATGCCTAGTTCCTTCTGGATGTTGCTGTCAGGCCAGAGGACTGCCATCCACTTACCAGTTTCACAGGGAGATAAGATCTACAGAAAATGGCACTCATTTCAGGTCCTTATCTTACTGGTACAGTGGGGTGAAAAGATTGATTTATAATACATGATTGCATTTAATATCTAACCTTTATTTGAAACAGCCTGCACACATCCACTGCTGGGTCACAAAGGGATTTAATCAGTGAGCCTGTTTCCACTTTCTTAACAAGCCATGTTGGGCACAACCAAATACCAAGCCGTCGGCAACAGAGCAAGAAAAGAAACCCTGGCTAATCCTAGAAAGACTAGCACCCAGGCTAATTCTAGAAAAGACAAGCACCCAGGCTAATCCTAGAAAAGACAAGCACCCAGGCTAATTCTAGGAAAGACAAGCACCCAGGCTAATCCTAGAAAGACTAGCACCCAGGCTAATCCTAGAAAAGACAAGCACCCAGGCTAATCCTAGAAAAGACAAGCACCCAGGCTAATCCTAGAAAAGACAAGCACCCAGGCTAATTCTAGGAAAGACAAGCACCCAGGCTAATCCTAGAAAGACAAGCACCCAGGCTAATCCTAGAAAAGGCTAGGACCCAGGCTAATTTGAAGTTCTAAAGAAGCAGCAGCTGTGATGTACTGTATACTGTTACACTGAACTGAAATCCTCTGCTCTCTATCCTCCTTCCTTCTCTCTTTCTCTCAGCACACTGCTCTTTTAGCAAAATGTCTCTACCTCTTCACTTTCTTGTCAAATAAAGCATAAAATGCCTAATATTTACTATATATATTAAATTAAATGGCCTTATGGAAAAAGTTTGCTCTCTTTGTCTCACTCTCTGTTCTACCCCCTTCCCTCCTTCCCTGATGTTCAGAAGTTTTCTCTCTTTTTATAATAGTTGATGATGTTCTGAGTTTCTATCTCTCTCTGTAATAGCTTTTGAGGTTTTGAGGTTCTCTCTTAATAATAGTTATCAATGTTCTGAGGTTCTCTCTCTTTATAAGAGTTAATGTTCAGAGGTTCTCTCTCTTCATAATATATGATCTTCTCAGGTTCTCTCTCTTGATAATAGCTGATGTTCTGTGTTTTTCTTTCTCTTCATAATGGTTGAGGATGTCTTGAGGTTCTGTCTTTATAAGAGTCGATGAGGTTCTGAGGGTCTCTATATAATTGATGTTCTGAGGTTCTCTCTATAATAGCCGATGAGGTTCTGAGGGTCTCTATATAATTGATGTTCTGAGGTTCTCTCTATAATAGCCGATGAAGTTCTGAGGGTCTCTATATAATTGATGTTCTGAGGTTCTCTTTTTCTTGCCTTTCAGCAAACCAGTAACGTGAGCGCCACGCTGGTCTTGTCACGACCAATCAAGGGTCCAAGGGTGCTGGTTCTGGACCTCGAGATGGTAACCGTTAACAACGTCATCAACTTCCGGGGCAGCAGCATCATACGGCTCACAATATACGTGTCAGAGTATCCCTTCTGAGGCCCTGACCCCTGACCTCTGACCAGTCACCACTCCGGTCCTCCTGTCACAACCATTAAGGATATTACCCAGAATCCTTTAGTCTCCAAAATCTACCGATCTACCTTCTCTCATCGGGCAGCTCTGCTCTACTTCATTCCCTGGCTGATGGTATATAGGTTTACAGCCGTTGTCTCAGGACACTGTCACCTGTTGTTAGGGGCCGGGGGACTCCTAGCTCTCTTGTCTTGTCATCAGACTGCTACCGGACTGTACCTGTTATCATCACAGCAAGAGGGCCATGGTGCCACGCCCCTCTGTGATTCTATTGGTCTCACAATCATTGTCATCAGAATAAACATTCAGTATATTTCCACCTGTTTCTGTGGAAACAGTAACAACTCACTCACATATTCATTGGACTCTGTTAAAGGTCTCTACATTACGACTGCTGAACGAATTAAGGACTTGTCCACACAGAAGGATATTTATGTTCTTTACTAAAGGCTTTGTCTCTTGTTTCCTTACTCTTCCAGCTTTTCTAATGCTCATTGTTTGACTGTTGGGTTCTTGTCATTATTGGTTGTTAACAAGCTGTTACTAATTCACATTCCCCAGCTGTTTCCTATCAAGAATTTGACTTTATAGCTGTGAATGTGAGCTTTACAATATGTAAGTTAATGTGTTAGCAAATCTAGGGACCAATATATGTTCACAAAAAAAGCTGTTGACCTTAGAAGACAGACTGTTTCATCCTCTGACAGACTACCCTGGTCCCCGGTCTATTCTCCCTGTCTGTCTGACTACCCTGGTCCCCGGTCTATTCTCCCTGTCTGTC